>JABASH010002207.1:0-21318 GCA_019776445.1 Tomocerus maximus
GAGGTTCTAAGTGTGTACAAAGATCCATGAGACTAAGTCTCGGAGATACACATTTTTCCACTTTTTATTTTTAATAATTTTTTTGAAACATTTAATGTCAAATGATATTGATTAAAGTCCCATTATTAATGTAACTTTGGACGGGCTTTCGAATGGAGTATAGCATTTATCTGTACCGCTTCTGGTTGTAGAGATCTATTTTCTGTAAATTACCAAAAATTCTGATTACCGGTAACGGTAAATTACCGGTATTTGGATGCTCTAGTCTCCACTAGTCAGTAGTCTACAGTTCCCAATCATGAATTCCAGGTTTAGTTATTTTACGGTCGGGCATAGGATGAAGTAAAAGTGGCAGGAATAAGAAGAAAGCAGCCGAAATATCAGTTAATATGCCTACTCACAAGTTTCTTGTATGTAAAATGTCACTTCTATATTCATTCCTTTTTACTGTATTTACTGTTTGTGTCAGTTATCCATTTCTATTCAGCTAAATTAAGCCCTTTTATTTAATCCAGAAGAAAATTATCATTAAAGATTAGTCTGAAGGACATTATTTAAAACTGACGCTCAAGAATTCTCTATAATCTGTATAACACGTTTGAAATTCCCAATGGGAATCATCATAAGTATTGCAGTACAACTTTCACTTTATTTAGTATTCGGGCGTGAAAGTTTAAATGTATATAGTATTAGGTTATGTAGTACTTACATTACACTATCACGTCGTTATAGCCTATTGTCTGAAGGATTAGTTTGCATGGGATGGGTATAGAATAACGGATTATTTTGGTCATCATCATCGTGATATTATTGTTCACAGACAATACGGAGGGCAAGATTACATGTGTAAGTAGAATGACAATACGCACGTATTACGCGTTATGTATGCGGATTAAATCCTAAATTACGAAAAATAGGATATGAATGACAAATGCATCTCTACTACAATAAGACACAATAAAATGGACATAATGTCATTATACTTAGCTGTAAGAGTACAGTATATGAACAGTGGAGGTACTAATTGTCGTTTTGGCATTAAGTGTAGTAGTCCTCGTCAAGTTGTCGGGTAAGTCGATGGAACGTGATATGACATGACTGCTGAATTGTAGAAAAAAGTAGCAGCTGTGATCACTTCAGGAACTTGAATGTCTTCTACATTCCGCCCGGAGTTTGTTTACATACTGCGTTACGGTATTTGTAGGCAGATGAAGTTTGTTTATCTGCTCCCTGAATAAACAGTGAGACATAATACCCGTCCTATGCTCCCGGCAAGCAAGCACTCACCCAACGCATTATGCAAACACCCTATACAATAAATATCATGTGCATAGACATACTTATGTACATTTAGTCCGTCTCACCATGTATGGCTGGTTTGGTATCCGCATACGGTAGCTACTTATACAGTCTGTGTATTACGTGCTTCTAAGTTTCATTAACAGTAACTATGAAAATAATATCCCTTTAGTTAAAAGTAGAGATGTCTCTTTGTATCATTCAGAAAGCTGTAGCCAGAAACCTAAATCCGAAAAAACGAAAGTTGGTCAAAAATCTTTCCTCTAACAATAATTATTCCTACTAAATTGATAATTACTAAGAGAATTTCTCCGAATCTGTAAATATTTGGTAGCTTGCCATTTTAATTCTCAGGTACATTATTTACGAATATCGAAGCATTCGAAGTTTATCATTGTCACAAAGACTAATTACAAGGACACCTTTTACTTCTTCCTCCACATGGATTCCATCTACTCATGCTATAATAAGTTTGAACGAATTATCATAATCAGTTATTGCCATAATTTAATTGACAGAAGGGATGACAGACAGAAAGACGGACGACCGGAAGGACAGACACATTTCTGTAAAGTATGCTACGATCACTTAATAATGAATAATTAATGAGGATTACGGCTAAAGTAATAAGGGAACAGCCATAATTTAATTGACTGAAGGGATGACAGACAGAAAGACGGACGACCGGAAGGACAGACACATTTCTGTAAAGTATGCTACGATCACTTAATAATGAATAATTAATGAGGATTACGGCTAAAGTAATAAAGAGAACATCAAACTGTTTGTTTAACAAAGGGAAGGACACTTGTACTTGGCCAGTAAGCATCTGAACTTCTCTTTTTAGAGCTTTTTGACCATGTCTTGCAAAACATCTTTCGACAAGATATGCAAACTTCCGCGGATATCGAATAAAAGCAATTAGGGAAGAGTCGAGCCGAGACTGATGAAGTAAATGAAGAATTGACGGAAGGGGGAATGACGCTGAATGGTACGTGGAAATGGATCAAGTAGTCTAGACGAGTCAGTAGGATATCACAAATAAGATATTTCAAATCCTTATATCTCTGGTAGAAAAAGAGTGACTAAATAAATTGGCAAGGCCGTGGTGAGAAATCTGAAAATGAATTTGTATTATCCATCGGATGAAAAAGAGTAGATAATAAAATATGAAATGAATGTACAGAGAGGAGGAGGGAATGCAAATTGGCAAGGCCGTGGTGAGAAATCTGAAAATGAATTTGTATTATCCATCGGATGAAAAAGAGTAGATAATAAAATATGAAATGAATGTACAGAGAGGAGGGAATGCAACGTGACGGTTGTGTCGTGTAAGCATCGGAGCAACAACCTCGCATATCCAAAGGAATCCAATTACTTCGTCGAACTAAATTTTCGGTTGACTGATTGCTACAAATCCTCTGACTGTGAAACGAATTTTCTGTTGTTGATTTGACTCTATTATAATGAGGTCGTAATACGATCAAGATGGAGTTGAGGATAGGAAGGAACGAAGTCAAAGGACAAGGACATTTGTGTCGATGGAGATGGCAGTCTACGGTGTCAGATGTATTACATTTCATGACATGCCACGTGAGATAACGTCCTTAGCGCACTCATAACACCCACCACAGACCCTTCCAAACTCCTTTGAAACCGAATAGGCGGGGAAATAGGAAATTCCGGAGATTCTTGTAGTCCCTACTATTGTGAGACAACCTGGGAATCTTTTCTGATCGAATCAAATTCAGGTGTGCGTGAAGGGATTCTAAACTCGTATTTCTCTTTACCCAATAACCTACACAGGTATATTCATGTACTGCTAGATGCGAATGTCGGAGTGCGACATTGTAGTGACTGTAATTGCATGTACATAGGCAACACTGATTCCCCCCAGACTCTGCTATATTAAATATATCTATAACTACACAGAATTGTAATGGCTATTTACTTCTCGACTGCAATTTAAAGAATTGCTTCAACTGAAACGAACTATAGAATGTACAACATACTACTGAGTTTCTTTGCCGACCCAAATCTAATAAACTGTAGGAGCTTGATGGCCAGAGGCCCTAATCACAACTAGAAAGAGTTACAAAGAGGCAAACAGTAATCATATATTATTCACTACATTAACTCTGTTTCTATTTCACAAGATTCTTGAAAACGTAGAACCGTAAACAATCTTTGTTCCTATTTATTTTTACTACTAGTCTACGCAAGCTTAAACTTTGAAAAAATTCAAAATTTTACGTCTTCAGTCCGTTCACGGATGCGAGTTAATTGTAAAATGCAAATTCCATTTCTTAATCCCAGGTCTTATTATAGTCAGTAATCTTATATCAATCTTATATTACAGTCATTATATAGTTTAGTGATATAATTATTGTAATTGCAAATGTTCAATAGTATTATGCAATACAACATATTTATTATGTAGATGTTACAGTTTGTATTGAAACTCGGTTTGTTTTAAAACCGATGTATATTAAAATTCATGATTTTGAAATGCATACCAAATCGCCAATATTTCATAAGTATTGTCCAATAAAGCCCTTTCCCGATGGAATTGAATGTGCAGTCTTATAAAAATAGTTTAGTTCATCTTTCATTATTTTACTGAGATATTTATAATTTAAGCCATACAACCCACGAAATCCGATATTAAAGTCCGATACCATTGCATTCTAATACAATCAAATTTTGGGGTTTACAAATACCATATTTAACAAATATTGAAGATTTGGTATGCATTTGAAAATCATGAGTTTTAATACACCTGTGTTTCAAAAACCAAGTTTCAATACAAACTGTAATGCAACATACATACTAGCTAGACTGCATACGAGTATTATTATAGACTAGGCGCCTGTGCATTTTGGGCATACCATCCAAACATACATAAAACATTATACGTAAAGATACATAACATAGGTAAATTGCTCTCAAACTTGATATATTTTTATATGTAGTAGTATAACAAAATGTACATAGATATGTTATACGAACACTTCAGAATATTGTAATTATTTTGCTTTCTAGAGAGAAATGTTTTTACACTTGGAAGATTGTTTGGTTTGGGTTAACAAATAAATGGTTGTGCTTATCAACTCATTCAGTTAAGAGGGCAGAGAGAAGTGTTTTTTATTTGTAAGTATTTACTGGAATATGTAGGAGTTATTAGTGCATTTGGGTGCATGGAGTGTACACAGACATATACTTAAGTACTACAGCAGTACGTGGTGGATGAAGTCATGTTTGTATTAGGGATTTGTGTTGCTGTAGTCGCTGCAATTCTCGGTGTGTGGATGGAGAGGTAGGGAGTATAAGTAGCAGGAAATGTGGACGAATGATAAGTGCTATGCTTAGAATTGAGGAGAAAGGAGCGGAAACGATAAATATGTTCTTTTGAGTAAACACAAGGACTCAAATAAGCAAATAAGGTTTAAAACTTCTTTTGACATTACACACGACGAAAGCCGTGAATGCGAGGAGGAGAGACGATAAGGTGAGTCAGGAGAGGGAAAGCCTCAACAGCTCCCTCCTCATCCTGTCAAACATCAGATACAATTAGAGGCATTCAAAGACTCACTCTGCCTACCGCCGAGAACATCCATCTTCCCAACTATGACAACTCCCTATGCTTAGAGACAACCAGAATTTCCCTTTACCAGAACATTTCAAACTGAAAAATATACTTTTTAGAGTTCTTCCCCAGACAGGGGCGTTGTCAGATGCAGAGCTACGACTTTTATACAATTTGCTAAAACCGTTTCGGGACTCAACTTCTAACCCTTTTCACGAATTGGGGACATGAGCGGGATAAGACTTGGCAGGGAAAATTCTGGATGCCTGGCCTGGTATCATGTGCCACGTAGTAGAACAACTCAAAAATTGTAGGAGGAAAGGATTTTCTGCTTGGGCGATTAGTTAGGTAGTTCATTTCATTCTGTCTTTGGACTCAGCGTTTCAGACGCGCGCTCTCCTATTTATTATTCTTCCTACTCGACTGCTACTTACTTATAGTGTGGAATCCACCGAGTAAACTAACTAGAAATTCACCGACTTACAAGATATATCGCGTGGAAATACTCCTCTCCTAGTCTTCAGCTACTGGCCTTGCATATTTTGAACTAATAATTTATCTGTAGCTACATATTTGGAAGTGGCTCAGTGGCGATATGTAGAGCAGGAACTAAATAAGCATTACTGCACACGGCCATCTTGCTAGAAGATCGAGATATCAAAACGCTTTCAGGCTACTCGATGTGGAAGATTCAGTCAAGAATCGACACTTCTGAAAAGGAGTTCCACTGTCCTGAAACATAGCAATTTATTTGCAATTATACAGGAAAACACTCTTTTCGGAATAATTGAAAGACTGAAGGACTACGAAACAAATTAGCATATTTAATAGTGCCTGGGAAGAATCGGGTTTTCCCCGAAGTCCTCTAGGGAGTGGAGCACAAAAGAAATATGGAACTGGGTAGAAATTTTGAAATCTGGGCTTGCGGAGTATTTTATGTGGATGTATAGGTATTGGTGGGAGGCATGGTGGGAAGAATGGCGGTGGAGGATCACTTGGTGAGCAAGGGACTGGAAGGGAGGGGGCGATGATGTGCTTCAAGACGTTTGCTCTAAGCTCCACTTAGCGTCTCTTTAGCCTTGCTGGATTTTGAGCCTGGAACTTTATGGAGGGAATAAATTGGCCTCAATCCATGTTAAATTTAGTGGTGCAAACTGAAGAATTCGCATGGGAACACTTATGCTTTGACTTGAACATTAAAAACGGGTGAGAGTTGCTTCCACGTATTTACTACTCCGCTATGCATCGCTTTTCCATCTCCGGATCAAACTTTCTCCGTCCCTGCCGACGCTGAGTCTGGGATCCTCTCTTGTCAATTGCTCATGCAGAGGATCTCATAAAGAATTCCGTTCGGATCTCCCTTGGCCCCAGTCGCCGAGCTTACTTATTTCTACAACAATCTCTCCGACTACTTACTTGCTGTACATAGTCAACTCCATTTGCTCCCTACATTACCCAAACGAAGAGAACTCCTCCGTCCTAATCAAGTCTGACAGGAATTGTTATGCAAAGCACAACAAGAGCATTGAGAGGGCAGGCGAATACGAATGCCCGGGTTACTCCGACAATTTAGCAGCAGCATGACATTACGAAGAAATAAGAAACTCCAACCTGTTTGTTAAATGGCAATGAGCTATCTCTCCGAACTTATTATAATTCACAACAACTCACCTAAGAGTATATAGCCTGCTCTTATTGTTAAGCATACTTGGAACAGAATACAGCAGAGACAAGAGATGGCAGTGTGTAATACGGAATACTCCAAAAAAGACTCACCCGGATGAACTGCGCAGTTTTTTCGTCTTGAATGCTATCCTGTCTACGATGCAAGCGGGTCGCGTGTCTCGCGGCAGAAGAGCCTCCGGATTGTCTCTGGGTCATTAGGACTGTGTCGAGAGGTCCGCACTTGTTGAAGTCACGCAACTGAGTCGGACTGAGTGAGTGCGGGCAAGAGTGCAAATCAACCGACACGGAAGGAGGTGGGAGCCAAAAGATTTGTGTCCAAGCAACTCTGCACTTATTGGCATTGGGTTTGGAGAAGCACATGAGTCCACTCACCCGTAGATTCCATGTCACTGCTGCCAAATGTCTTTAATCTGTCCCCATTCACTTCTTACATCCGCATCATCGTACACCACGACCGTCGATCCCATATTCATGGAATACACTCGTAATAAATGTGCAGGGAATCCGAGCAACAATCACATAAATTAGCCAAACAGGATTTCTATTTACTAGATAAACATAGTCCAGTTGGACACGTAAATAGTATAGCAAGTGTATGCTCAATAACTCTCTCTATCCACTCAAGGATGTATAAATGTACTAAATAAGTAAAAATAAGGTCTGCTGTTTGAGTATTTGGGTTGTGTAGCTGTGGAGTGTGTTTGAGTGAGTGCGAATAGAAGTGTGACTGGAGTCACTGGAGAAAGGGTTGTAATTAGATTGCGAGAGCATGCTCTCAGTTCTATTATTCAATTAGGTTCGTTAGAGGATGTTGATATGGAGTAATTGACACGACCGACAGACAGACAGACACTCAACAGAACTGACTTAATCACACGAACTGATAGCGTTTCATCAAGAGATGAGAGTAGAGCAGATGAGAGTAGAGCAGATGAGTGCTATATCCTTATGTATATATTCTCTATGTATGATGACTATATTATGGCCAGCAGAGATCAGTGAGTCCCACTCATCCATCCGCTTTCATTTATTGTTTGTGTAGTCTCTTCTGGATTCTGGACTGGAGGATGAAGGAATCCTAAGTATATATGCAATCTAATTCAATTCTGATATTTATGTAGGAGAGAGTGATGGAGAGTGATGAGTTCAAACGAATGTGCAATGCAATCAACATCAACCCACACACACACAACAGATAGAGACAGACAGAGAGTTGTGTGTATACATAAAGCGCAACAAACGGGGCCGAGTAGACCATAATCACGCGAAGGCAAGGAGAACGAGAGATTCGAATTTCAACTCAACGCACAAATCAACAGTTTTCAACATCCAACTCCTTCGGATCAACTAACATGTAATCAACTGGAGCAAATAAGTGAGCGACAAGAGATAAAGTTGAGATCTATATTACCTGCACTATTATAGCTGTATACTGTATGCAATGTAGTGTATCCTGTACTACAATAATTTATGTGTCACAGTCACATGCGACTTGATATGTTTGTCATTTGGGATATTGATATAGTGCTGCTCCCATTCCAGTCACTCCCATCCCACTCTCCTCACACAATACTAATTAGACCCGTCTGTGTAATAATAAGAATATCATCTGCTAGACGATTACATAAAAGAGAAAGCAGATTTGTGGCCGGGGCGGAGAAACGAAGGCATAAAGAAACTAATCCATTCTGATTTGACTTGAACACAACTTCTCGCTCAATGGCAATAATGCATCAGCAACTCTAGCTGTACCTGCCACGACAGAATGGCTACAATCTCGCTAATAAATCCCATAAATACACGTTAATACCAATCACCGCATGTTAACCTACCGGATGTAGTCTAATTCTGTAAGCCATGCAGGGAGATGTGCCTGTTAGCACTTAAAGGGGCAAATACCCAACCAAAGTACCCTTCACTTGGACTATCTATCGCACTACAGTCCCCTTACCCTGGTTTGACCATACGCACAAATTCAATTGGACTCCAGTTTAATTGACATCCAAACCATAAAAATAAAGTACAACAGGAAAACTTATAAAAAGATATATGTTTTAAACTAGTGATTTTTTCGGGTCAATTTACAGGAAGCTGTCAATTCAAGGTACCCCGTACCTACTCTACCTACAAGGTTAGTAGATCGACAAACAAACCAAAGAAAACTAAATATTCGGAAAAATTCTCAAAAAATGAGAAATTTAAATTGTCTCTTGAATATTTTGTTGATTCTAAAATGTAAAATGAAGCACTTAGTCTTTCCGCTATAAATATTAGGTCGAATCGAATTCATGTTTTTCTTGAAGACACCTAAGGGCATGGGATTTTTTATTTGAATGGATGTACAGATCTAAAATTGAATCAGGCGACTAAAAGTTTAAGAAAGAGAAAAGTGTCGACGGGAGTGGTGAGGACACAGAGAAGGTCTTAGGACATAATCAAATGATCGCCCAGAGAAAGCAGAATTGAGCATCTGTCTCTGACAGGCAAGGAAATAAAGTTTAGTGAAAAGTGGACTCCCGAATAGTATTACCAGTAGAAGAAGTCTACTTAATGCTTATTAATTACTAAAGTGTTGGAGAGTGTGAAGAGCGAGAGTGGCGACATAAGAGTCTCTGTCTTCATTTCTCCGGCATAATTTCATTTGCAGACTCAAAGCCTGTGTGCTAGTAAATAGTGCAATCTGGTTATTCAGTGCTTGAGGGACTATTCTTCTAGTAAATACTAGAATTCAAATAATAGTATTTACTAGAAGAATACTATTAATTGACTTTGTCAATTTCCCGGCAGTCTGCATCGCTTTATTTTTGAATTGTACAGAATAAAACGCGTCATCTACTAAGTGATGAGGCTTTTTAGTAGCCTCGTCACTGCTATAGATAATTTACTATATAATCGTGCTAATAAAAATTTGTTTTAGACGGAAAGGCCAAATTCGTATTTGTACGCTAGGGGTAGGGACTTATACGTTTAGTGTTTATATTTTAAATTTGTGTTACCAGGCATGCGCGGAAGTATATTTCAACAGATTCAACACCTACTAGCATAGCACACAGTTGTGCTAGGCTGCCGCTAGTACATAATAATATTTCCTTCCCTGTTGCAAATTCATTTTCATATTCAAATCATATTCCCTGCAGGTCAGGCAGCCCCCCCCCCTCACCGGCATCGTAGCTTGAATTAACCAAAAATAAAACCGTTTGTATTGAAACTGACTGGGCGGATTAAAACATCCAGGTACTTGTCAAAACCCAAAAGTTTTCAAAATCATCCTGTCAGTACCTGGTTGTCAAAAGTAAGTACCTGGTTGTCAAAAGTCAGTACCTGGTTGTCAAAAGTCAGTACCCTCAGATGTAAAAAATTAGATGTAAGAATTCCCAATACCGTCAAAACTGTTTCCCTGAAACTAACCGAGAGAATATTCAATGTTCAGAATTTTAGCACAACAGGATACATAGCGGGATGTTTTAATACAAACGGGGTTTCTTTAAAAACGGTGTGAGAACTAATATATTATGTACAAATAGTAGGAATGGTTAGGGCGTGGGTACATCTGCGGCGTGGAAGATAATCTGGTAGTAGAATCTGAAGTAGGAAGATGTACGAGCATAGCTGATTTGCGATAATGGTTCCTCAGCCAGTTGTTTGTAGGACGAGAATAAGTGGGTTTTAGTCCTCCCGTGTTTATCCCCAACCCAAAGAACGTAAATTTGAAATGTCATCATGAAAGTTTAGGTTGACTAGAGAGAGCGTTTGGTTTGACAGATCCGATTTAAACAGCCCAATCGTCTTTTTCGAAATCCACGGACTAGTCTAGAAGAAAACTCTTTGTTCCCCTATAATACATGTTTTGTCTGTTGTGGCTCTGTCTTGTATAATCGAAACAGACAGATCTACATGCAGCAGCATCCTTAATGCACATCCTTATAGTGTGTATAGTATACGGTTCAGATATTCTTGTATTAGTACAGGAGACTTTTATAAGTGGTGAGTGGAAGATACGTCTTGTGAAGACAGACATCGGAGCAGCAGTTCTCGATTGCACAGAAGGGAGTCTTTTCCAGGGAACAAAAAAGCAACTCCTTTTTCACCAAAAAGCAAAAAAAGGATTCCTTTTTAATAAAAGCAGTCCTTTTTTGCTCTTTTACCTTTTTGCTTTTTCATACAGCTAAATAGGTATCAGCGTGCCCCAATACAGTGAAATTTTGTGTGTAAAAAAGGAAAAAAGCAAAAAAGGACTCCTTTGTTAAAATTTCTACTCCTACCTTTTTTACAAAAAATGTAAAAGGCAAAAAATGTCATTTTTTGTTCCCTGGTCTTTTCTTCTCCGTATTCAAATAAAGCTACTAGGACGTTTCTCCTACCACCACAACCCAGTCTCATTCACTTGTACTATCTGCTCTACTCTTATAGTACACTCCATCCGATTATTTCTCGGATACAAAGTAACTATCTATAACCTATCTATAAATACTCTCAATATACTTCACTATTCCTCTGTTTGTACGTATTAAAGTGCTATTATATACTATTATCACCTTACACTGTACCGAACGTCGCATAAAGTGATTGGTTTGAGTGTGACAATCAGGGCCCGGATATTTATTTATTTAAAACACCAAAACATTTACATAAAAAATATGTTCTTATCTGCGTCAGGCTTAAATACATTGGTGGAAATATTTGCTAACCCCACTGTAGGCTTAAATAAATAATTATGTTCTAAAAACCATAAAATAGTTACTTTAAAAAAGTATTTTGGTATTTGTAACGCCTATAGTCTATACGAAGTCTCAAGACTATCAAATTAACCATTATAATATAAATAAATATCCGGGCCCTGTTGATAATGGAGTTCGCTACATTCAAAATTGCCAGTTCTAAATTCTATTATCATTATCTAACGTTCATATCCAGTCAAATCAGCAGGCATTGGAAATTGTCGGCAATCAGGTTGCTCTGGAAATCGGACCGTGGCCTTGCTCCGCCCACCGGAGTACTAAGGTCTGGAAATTGGAGTTAGCTCCGCCTCAAAACCACGCCCCCAACCTGGAAATCATGAAGTGGGCGGAGCTTGTTGCCCTGAAAAATACATTTTCTCAATGCCTGCACACCAGGCTAGATTAATTTTGTGTGGATCCGCCCACATAGCTTTTCTCATTTAGTTACCGCCACAGCTGGGTTACCGACTTGTCAGTATCAAATATTGCTATATAATAGATCATAAAGAACAACAGAGAACAAAAAACCACATTCATGGTTTTTTATTTTAGAGTAAAAAGTAAACCTTTTTGCTTTTTAGTGCAAAATGCAAAAAAATCAAAACATTTACAATGCACTTGTTATAAATGCAAATTACTTTCCTCTTTTGCTTTCACTTTATCCAATAGCAAAAATGATAAAAAATATAAAGAATAAAATCAGCTTTTTTGTAAAAAGGAAATCCCTTTTGTGCGGGTAGAAGAGAAATAAATAATAGATAGGATGAGTGAGAGAAGTGAGGATATTAAAAGAGAGGCAGGATAGATTTGCTTTTAACTTGTACTGTCACAGATGCAAGTTTGGATGGAGACGGATGCAGTGCAAATCACACCGAGAACATGTAACTATTAGATTTTCAGAATCGCTGACACACTATTTATTTTTAAAAGCTTTCATGCTTCTCCTCATGTCGACAATTGAATCAGCCACAAACTTGTCGTGTTCTCCGTTTGACTGCCTTCGACTTTGCCCCCTGCTTGCTTTCGCTTTATTATACTATTACCCACATCTATTTTGTGTATATGTAGCAGTAGCAGTGTGAATTGAAACTCGATATGTTCTAAAACACACTGGTTTGTATTAAATCATTTCAAATGCATACCAACAAATGGTCAAGTTGCTAAATATGAAAAAAATATGGTTGAAAATATTTGGTAGAACGGATACAGATAATTTGTTCAAACTTTCTACACTGGTTGTTCGGGTCAAAATGAAGGTTACGTTTAAAATAGGCAAAATTGTTCACTCCCCTGACTGGGGGAGGCGGTCAAAAAATTAAAATTGACGTAACTTTAGTTCTGTTCATCCTAGAAAGTTGTGATTTAGCTCATACAATAGCTGACGGTCACCTTAACACTTCTAAATCGGTTAATGGAAGTCAAGTGTCCAAAGTTATTGGTACTGGACCACAACTTACAAATATGAATTGTATGAGCTAAATCACAACTTTCTAGAATGAACAGAACTAAAGTTACGTTAATTTTTATTTTTTGACCGCCTCCCCCAGTCAGGGGAGTGAACAATTTTGCCTATTTCAAACGTAACCTTCGTTTTGACCCGAACAACCAGTGTAGAAAGTTTGAACAAATTATCTGTATCCGTTCTACCAAAAATTTTCAACTAATTGTTTTTATATACATATATATTCAGTTACAATGGATTATTTTAATATCAGATTTTGCGGAGGTTGAGGTTTACTTAGATCACGGGAAAACCAAGCCTGGTAGGTCGTGTATCAAGTTTGCCGAAAGTCAAAGCATAGCCGACTATAAAGTAAAATGGCTTAACTGTGTCATGTCCCGTGGTTTAGATTATGATGGTAAATATTCTAAACTATTTTTATAAAATTTTGCATTTTGAATTTAATCGGAAACTGGTTCCATTGAACTATATTTAACAAATACTAGGCCCCCAGTACTGTTATTGAATTTTGAAAGGTTTAGGCACCAATATTTGTTCGAAATTTGCTAACCCAGAGTGGAGTTTATTGTTTTATGTAATACAAAGCATTGCTTACGAGCTTGCGCATTGCAGTCAAAAGTTACATCAGCCATGATTCATGATATATAACATTCAACATAGGTTTCATTGCTCTATTTCAATCTCCTTAAATTTTTATATATTGATGATGACTGACAACGTGACAACTAGTAATATTTGAAAATCATTGCAAACCAGTGTGTTTTAAAACAGACCGAGTTTGAATACAGAGATATTATTATAGCGTTATAGTTAGCTGTGTACTAGTACGTAGTGATAGTTGACCAGTATAAGTTATTGGTGGCCACAAACAACCGCACGAACAGGAACAGCCGTTGTCAGTGACAGTGAAGATGACCCAGTAAACAGACTGTCGGAGAGAGGGATATCGGTGGATGAGGGAAGAAGGAATTACTGTTACTTCGTTGCATTAGGGAAACAGAGGACAGGAAAGGCGATGTTGACGCAGTGGATGTTATCCATGTGAACCGAATGTAATATAATGCAATCACCGGGAGAGAGATACCACTCCGAGAATAATGTCGGATGTCGGTAGGAAATATAGAAAATAATTAGATGTCTGCCTACATACATCTCGCTCTGCTCTTCCTCTCACTAGGCGGAGGCAGAGAGAACTGCGGGAAGGTCTGTTTAATTCGACAGAAAAGAAATGTTAATGAAGAGTGCGTGGGCGAACGGAAAGAGCATCTCTATCTCACAAATCAACATTATTGAAGCATCATCTCTGACAAAACACAGACTTTCTCCCGAAACAAGGTTACTGTGCAATATCCCACAGAACATAGACAGACAATCTCAAGTGCAGAAACGTCACCTTTATGAAATTTTTCTAATTATATTCTGCCCCACAGAGCCCTTCGGGGAGAAAACTAATTTTTCGGTGAAATTATTAGCGAGAAATAGGTCAGGAGGGAATGAAAAGCAGATATCGCAGAGAACGAAGCTTTGATTGAAGGGGGAATATGTACCTAGCTAGCTGAGGTTGAGGTGAGCGGGTATTTGTGTGCGATGAGTGGAAAGAGAGAGAATTCTCGGATGTTCGAATTATTGATTGGGTGGTTGTCAGAGATGGTTTGTATACTTTGTGTTGTGACATGATGATGATCTGGGTAGAAGAGAGTTAGAGTGGAGTGAGTCCGTCAGTCAGCTACTTGAATGTCTCATTTGAATTCATCTGAGAGGAGATGAGCTGGGGAAGTCAACAACAACTGACTCTCCCCAACATTCATCCACATTATTAACTTTCCAGCTCTGACAGCTCCCGTCTTTATTTCTCCGGAGATACCACGAGTCTCCTTTCACTCTGACGTTCACAAACCAAGAGTCAAATCAACTTTTTCACCAGAAAGAACATGAACATTATTAATACGCATCTCCAATCCTCTCTTCACCACGATCACACAATCACCAATGACTCTCACTCACAATCAACTCCGTTGTCAGTAGTGCGGTAGCCATTTAGATCGCGTGGATATAACATCCATCTTGGAGAACCACTCAATCCCAGAACTGGGGACAACTACAAAGTTGTAATTCAACTATTGTGGACAAGGGTCATCCTTGAACACACTCTTACTGTCTCCCTCTATTATTGGTCCGATTTTTCAGAGCCAAGAGGTTGAAGTTGTGCACTTAGGTGTAAATAAAATAATGTTATGATCTCCGAGTAACTGTTGAATAAGGAGTCAGTAGTGGATAGATTCTGCGGACTGGACTAAGAGATTGGTTCATGCAGAAACCAAATAAGTACAATTTTCTTGAATGTAATGGTATCTGTCCGTTGGAAACTGATTCTATTGGGATGGGAATCCAAATTGAGGATTCGCCGTCGTCAGATTTCATTTCTGACAGACAGAATTGCTCTAAATCCAGTAATCTCCTGAACACATCCTGTCACTTTGGACCTCCTCAAACAACCTTTTCTCAACACCACTTTTCATGATCACGCGCTGATCATTGCATATTCGTCGACTGTACAATGTTTTATAGGATCATACAATATTCTTCTGCCATAGATCAAAGATTTATGAATCTAATGGATGATATTCACTCACTACACTCAGAGAGACACTCACCGAAGAAAAGATGTGCGAAGAGTCGTATAGCACGTGGGGATTGTGGATATGTTGAGTTCAGAGAGATGCACGGCGGAGATTGGACTGACCAGAGGAATGCGAGTCAAGATAATCAGGAGATGTAGAGAAACGGCGGTGGGTAGTGGAAGGAAGGAGCTGGGTGTGGGTGAGGTGAGGAAGGTGAGAGACTGATTGCCAAGTCAGAGTCGGATATTTGCACGTTCTGCGCAATAAGATAGTGCGAGGACAAGCATACTGACTACGATGTGCACTGAAGATAACTCAGGTATGGATGTCATTGATGACAGCGAGTGGAAAGTCCACGGAGAATTAATATTTCCACAAAGATACTGAACAGACCGGGATTATCTCTGCCCTAGTCGTCGGGATCTCCCGATGAAAAACAAAAATACGTGAGTCCCCGATGTACCCCGCGAATAATATGTTTATTATTCACCCGCAATGAGTAGCTCCTACAGATCTTTTATTAAGTCACTCAACAACCGCAGCGAACCCCAAACAAATCCCATCCACGACTACATACTTCTAGATATTGCTCTGTAGTCTCGTCGCTCCGACTGCACACCACGAATCAACATATTTCTCGCTCTACTTAAATTTTAAAACACTTCTGGAGTATCATATATGTAGACTGACATGTTAAAGGTAGCTGTTTGAACACCTTGTTGTGAGGAAGTTCAGTTGGCCAGAAGTCATTTGCGCTCAGCCGACTGACTCACTCAAAGCGGGCACGATGTAGGGGTTCTGTAGAGAGTCAGTATGATACAGTAGAGCATGGTATCCGTAGAGAGAGAAAGGACGAGTCGAAGGAATCAAACTGTGGCATATGGCCAGTAAATCCTCTCCGGTGATGATTTCCTCTCGTTTTACTCTGTTCAGATAGTCAGTGGTTGTCTCTCTCGGATCTGCGGTCGGTGACGGACTGACACAAGAAGTTATCCCCAGTCTTCCTGAGAAACGGAGCAAAATCTCAATCGTCCTCTGTCTCTAAGCTCCACTCCTCACTCTCTGCATCTACTACCATAATATCTGTAGTCGTGCTAGATGAACAGAGCGGGAAAGAAAGTTCGGTCGCGAGCAGGTCTATTCTCTCCGTACCGAAAATCTTTCTTCGTCACGACGTGGCTTTTGCACGAACTAATAGTTGTGGATTGGGACTAAAGGAATTGACTTGGGTGTTTAAGAGGAATTCACGGTGGTAGCCTTATCAATGTTGTATCAGGTCTAGAATCCTTTTGTCGTCCGCAGACATTATGTAGTTTGAATCCTTTGGAGCAGAAAAGGCTGATGACACTGACATCCGGCCCATTTCAACTCGTTCTAAGGCAGAGGGGGAACAAAGAGTTCCAAATCCACGATCCTTATGCACATTCACATCAGAGAAAACCCAACTCAGTCGAATACAAATCCAAAGAAATTCACACAATCAGCGCTTTTGGAATCGAGAATCCAGACGGAATTGTCCCACCCACGATCACAACTAATCCAATTCTCGGCTCAACTGAATCGACAGCTGTCGTTAACAAACTCCTCAATAATCCATTCAGGGAATTTGTAGAAAAATATTTATCTGTCACGTTCCGTATTATTTCGACATTTCCAGACTACACAAATAAGTAATTAGGTATACTGCTGATAGGTCCTTGCAGAGGAGATTGATCGTGGAGAAACAATTCGGAGATGACAAATATTTACATTTCAGAGCACAATTGGCAATTAATATTTAGTTGGGGCCTGTGACAGATTTCTGTCATCGACAAGACTCCCAAGACAAGAGAGTCCATTGTATATCAAAGACGATGATGACAACAATTATTGTCTGTGTATGGGGGAGGGAGCAGTAAACAAAGAAGGAGTCTGTCTCTCCTCCAAACACAATTGCCTGAGTTGGGGACGAGTATCCTTTTCTGCACTGACTGTCACTGAGTCATCAGAGTTGAGAATGGATGTAGAGGATGATGTCGAGTGTGAGTGAGTGGCGGAGGAGGGCGAGCTGGGAAATGACGGAAAGTCAACGGAAGGAGAACAGAAAACTAACTGAGAGCCGAGTGAGTCGAAGTCAGATAGATCCACAGAGAGAAAATACAACAGAAGACTCGGGACGAGTTGGAGTCTAGAGGAGAGACTCAGTCAAACTCAAATCCACCGGCCGAGTTCTCTCTCGATTCTCACTCACTCTCTTCTACTATTACCGGAGGAGAAGAGACGGGCAGAAAGAGAGAGACGGTCAGATGCACTGAATGACTCCGTGGAATTAGAACACTTTTCTCCACACTTTCTTTATTCAAAGTATTAATGCTCCACTTAAAAGTGAGTGAATTGCGCTACATATTTGATTTCCTGAGCGCTAACGTTCAGCGATTCTTAATATTACCAAAATACGGAAACAAAATTCAATACCTAATTTAGTAAATTACTTTCTTCCAAAAAAGGCCTCAAACTTTCTTTTTCAAGAAATGTACCAATTTTGCTTATTTTGTAAAAAATCACTGCATTTTTTGTTCCCTGATTTTGGGTTTCTCTTAAGATTTTCTTCCCTCCGAATTCATTTCATGTCGGATTAACGCCTCTTTTCCTCCCTGTCTTCGACTCTAAAACTTTCTCCTTTGTATTCAAGTCTTTACATAATTACACGGTGCATCCGCTCTTCTTTACTAATTCAAGACTGCATGTGTACCTGGTAAATGCATAGAAGGAATACCCTGGACAGAGCAACTTTTCTTTTCTCTGTACTCAAAAATTGATTTTGATACGCAGCGGATCGTTTGTGATGAATAGATGCCACGAGCTGATTTCTATGACCATCTTTTGTCTCGACGCCCTTAGATTAGCATAATGTACTCCAATCGGGCTAAAAAGCAAATTAAATAATCGTGTCAGATCAGACAAGAACATTCATTTTCTTTTTTGAGTCTCATTAGTGTCAATGTTTCCTTTGAGGAGCTTTGTCAATTTAATGATCCTAAACCATTGCTTTGAACATCATTATGATTCCATTGGAATAAGTAATGATGCTGAAGATAGATGTCTTTAAAAGTTGAGAAAGTTGGATGTACTTTTGGGAGTTTTCAACTTTCAGCTAGATACTTATTGGAGTGCAGATAGAAAAGTTTGGTTCGTCGTGAGCATTGTGTTGACAGATCTGTTGCCTCTTTCTCTTGGACAACTCCCAACAAACGACGGAGTCACTCAGTTGATTTCTTTTGCAAATGATATCTCCTTTTGCTCCTCTCAATCTAATGGGCATATCAATTACTGGGAGAGAGCTAGGGAGTAATGGAAGGAGCCAATGCAATCCACTGACTACCTCTTATCAATGGCTCAACGGTTGCGAGGAGGATTTCTTGTACCTCACTACAATAATGTTTAATGCAACATGGTGTGTTTTAAAACACACTGGTTTCTATTAAAACTCGGGATTGTCAAATGTAGTCCGAATTGCTTGAATTACTGAATCATCATTTTAGTTAAAATATTACGCGTGGTAAACCTTACACCACTCCCATCTATCAAGTGAAGCCTCAATTGTACAAAAAGTCTTTTATCTTTCCAGTGAATGTATCCTGGTTGAGTATGCCTAGTGACATTTCTAGTTCTAATTTTGATAATTTTAAGACAACGGAAACCTTATTTACTGCACCAACAAATATTATAGAATACCTACGTGTTAATCTCTGCGTATTAATGATATAGTATTAAACTATTCGTGTATTGAGGATGTAGAAAATGGAGTGATCTGACTTGACTTGTAAGTTAACTATGCTGTAAGTATTCTGATATTATAATAACTTCAATATCTGTGCACTAAATAAATACTATCATTTAAAACAAAACCCACGAAATCTGATATTAAATAAATGCTATCTATATTTTTATTTGAATTCAGAAGCTGGTTTCATTCATTTTACAAATATTATTGACAATTCGGTATTCTGTATGCGTTTGAAATGGTTTAATACAAACCAGTGTATTTTAGAACCTACTGAGTTTTAATACATTGCATCATAAACAATTTTAAGTATGCCTTTGCATTAGTTATTTCACCAGTAGGCCTACTTGTATCTAAGTATTTATCAGTACAATATAGCTGAATGTAGTTTCTCTATATAATAAGCAGCTTATTATTGCCCTTTTGACGAAGAGAAGTTGCAATTTGTTCTTCATAAGCCACACTCGTGCAACTTTCCCAAGGATTGATATTCTCACATCTACAGAGTGATGCAGGCTACTATTTAACATCAAACTGGCAGAAGGGTGGCTATAGTAGGGAAAACGCGGGTTCTTTACAATCATCGCCTTCCTAATTGAAGTGCTCAGCTATATGTAGTTTCCAATACTCCGAGTTATAGCTGTAGTTGGGAGAGAATCCCTACACCTGCCCATCCAAATATCTATCTTGTTATACATTTAGGAAATTCATCGCTCTGCAGGACGATAGACAGTTGCCCTTTTCGTGACATTTAATAGTCGGGGCCGTTATTCTCAATTCCCTGTCCACGCGGAGAGTTGGGCTCGGACCTGCAAAAAATGTTTTCTTCCCGGGAAGCAAAGTTTCTCAATTCCCGGGACCTGTTGTCCTGTCTTAAACAATTTCCCGATTCACGCCAATATTCCCCCATATTCTCATTTTTCGCCAAAAAGGCTTTCCCTGGAAGAATTACCCTTCCTTCCCGGTAAAACTTCTCTCCTTCCCGGGACTTATAATCCCGTGGTCCCAAATATTTTGCAGGCCCGGTTGGGCTCTAACCGCACTGTCAGGTATGAAAAGGCCTCCAGCACTGTCATCAGAGATCTAAATGCTGTGTGGTCACAATTATTGTCCTCGATCTGAGTGACAATGAATGAAATAGCTCGCCATGCCTTTCTTTTGTCAGCAGAATAGGCAATAATAATGTCAATAATAAATAGCAGAAGAGAAAGTTCGGCATTTGCACTAAATAAGCATCGGTCGACCATTTCTCTCCTTTCTTCGCTTTCTCCTCATTCATTTGGTGTAGAAGATACAGCACGCGTTTCCCTTCCTTCTCACGCACTCTCTTATCTTGGCTTTTACTATCTGAACTCCACAATTCCTCGCTGTCCTTCCACACAAAAGCCACTCAAACTTTCATTTGTTATTACTTGAGACAGAAATCGTCTCACCCTAACCGACACTCAATTCAGTGAACAGAGACAATGCAATGATGGAGGAACACGACAAACAAACCATCAACAGCCTACACAAGTCATTTTTATGTCTCTCCTCCTTTTACCAGACAGCTCTTCACAACTCTTCTCCTCTACCTTGGCGTAACTATCCACAGGGTTAGATAGTCATCACATTCTTTTACCGGCCGAAATTGCTTAAGGGGTTCACTGACTGAACACTAATGGCAGTTTGCTGGATTTGTGTATGGCTTAGTGCCAATAACTTTTGACCCACAAGACAGACTATTTACGACTTAAACTTTTTCTGCTTTCAAATGTTTCCATTTTAAAGACTGCATAATGTGTGTACAGCAGGAGTTATTACAAATCTACGTCCACACGACTATTCTACCTAAGTATGTACTCAGAGGTTTACACCAGAGCTGAAAAAGATCAAGTTCAGAACTGAAAATCATTCGTTCGTTCAGTTCAATTGAGCTGATCGAGCGAACTGTTGAATAACTACGGCCATGACAGTTGAGCGAACGATCGAACTGAGAATCTGAGGTTGAACGAACGAACGAACTTAAAAGGTCGCATCAAGTTCAGTTCAGATCATTTCAAATGCCAGTATCCTTGGTATTACAGTTGAATATTGATATACTAAGTTCCACTGCAGCTGTTTGATAGAGAAATAGGCATTTCATTTCAAAATCCCCGCAAAATGTATGCCAATGGTAACGAAATAGTGCTATTTCTTGTATC
>JABASH010002208.1:0-21313 GCA_019776445.1 Tomocerus maximus
GTAGGGCATCAGTAGGGAAATTACAAAATGCATACAGTTGCGACAGTTAAGGTTAGCCTAACCAATAGCATGTATATTTTTTATTTATTGTGTTGTTTTCGATGAGATTTCGATGACGTCTTCTACTGATTGCCATTTAGCGATCCAGAGTCGGGATGCCTTCACGTGAAACCAGCAGTAGATTCTTGCATTTGGTGGTCCAAATACTGCATGAAATGCATTGGTGATAGCAGGAGCTGCGTCACTGCGTCGGCAATAAGTATTGTCGGTAAATATTCGTGGCTACAAACTTTGTTCACTCCTCTTTTCAGCGATGCAAAAATAAAGTAAAATAGAGTAGCATACAGTATATTTTGAATTGAATTTTTTTACCCAATAAAGGCAGACACCATTTTTCAATTGATGCCACAGTAGATTGAGAGGGCCCGTACAACATTCTCCGATGATGACGAATGTGGTGTTGATGAGTTCTCCGTATACCGGCATTTGTATGACCTTAAGAAGAAAGAGTGCTAGTGAGTATTTAAATTGCTGATTATGTAATCATAAAAATGTCAAATCAGATCATAAATATGAATAGAAATGGAACAAGCAAAAAATCCGGACTTAGGACATTTATAAGTACCTACTACATGGTGCATGATATTAAATTAAGTCTTATTAAGCATAATAATAATAACTCTCTGTTAATGCTTTGTATTTATGTAAACTTGTGTCAGTTGTGTCATAGAGTCATAGTTAGTGGTGGTGGTGTAAGTGGGGTAATTATCTATGTTTCTTTAAATTATTACTGTATTACTAATGCTTAAACTAAGGAGTGGAAACGATAACTAAAATGCGACAAAGTTTAAATCAACACTTATGCCTATTCAAAGGAATTTTAATTTCTTCTGTCTGTCCCGAAATCCCTTACGATAGCTTTTGAAAGGGATTAGATTAGGCTACTCAATTCTCTGTGTATCATCTAGAGGTCAATAGAACGGTTGGGATTGTATTACCTCAATAGATAGAAATAAAATCCAGGGGGTGGGACTCAAATCCAGGGACCCTTCACTCTGCGCATCTTCAAATTTTCCGAAATGACAATGACACTGACAATGACAATGACAATGAACAATGACACCCTACTTCGACCTGCTTACCCGATGATGGAATATTTATATTTTGTGCTTTGTCAACAGACCATACAGATATTTGGTTCTAGGTCAGTTTGCCAAAAGTCAGTTTGCCAAAAGACATTTTTTTCTCTGCGGTCATTTTGGCAAATCAATTTGGTCAGTTTGGCAAATGGTATTTCGCATGTGCAAGTTATATTTATTGAGCATTATTTCATTACATCAGTACTCCAGGGGTGACCAAATGTATCCCAGGTCAAAATTAGTGAGTGAATGTATGTAAACGTAACTCCATCACAATATTATATGTAAATACATGTAAATACAAAGTGAATGCATGGAAGGACAAATTAATTACACGGAAAGACAAATTGAATGCATGGAAAGACAGATTGAATGCATGGAAAGACAGATTAAGCGCATGGAAAGACAAATTCAATGCATGTATACCTCTTTTGCCAAACTGACCGCACTGGTCAAAAACACATTTGCCAAACTAACCACAGGGGTCAAAAACTCTCGTTTTTGTTTTGCCAAACTGACCTACTACTACCAGATATTTAGCCAGGTCCAATCCAACCGCAGTGTAGGGTTTATTTGAAAGGAAATCCTATAGTCCGACGCGACCATAGTATGCACCTATGGAAGGGAAGAGCTTTTGAGAATTTGGTTTTGGTATAATGTCGGACGTCGGAACACGCGAATTATACCGTCAATTTTATTTCTACAATTAACAACAAAATATATCAGTGCGATGATAACCATTCGTCTATAAACCATGCTATTACTAATGTATTTATGCGTGTATCAAAATACCGACAATCCTGTAGGGGAGACGACTGCTATAAGTTGGAAGACGGTGTAGGTTTGGAGACTGCGACTACTTCAAGTAATACTGGGTAATTTGGTAATATAAACTGGGATTTTTAATACATGTGCAAACTGCAAAAAAATATTTTCAAATCCGCTTGTAAATGCGTCTTTAAAAAATATGGTTTCTTTATTTATAACCTTCAAAGTGAACTTTTCAAACTCAACAAACTTATTATTTAAAACCCCTGCCTCAAATTTTGAAAGGTAATAATTTTTTGACTAAATATACTGATATTCAGAACTGATATCTAATATTAATTGGAAATTAATCTAATTCTCCCTTCCAGGGAAAATCGGTCATAAAATTAAAAAGTGCGAGTACCTACTGTAGGTTGGCAGACTGGTGCCGTGGTGCCTGCTCTGCTGTAGGTTGGCAGACTAAAAAGTATAGTCTCAATATTGGTTTCGAACATTTTTAATTGTAGATATTTTGTGTCTAAGAAAGACAAAACGTGGGTTAAGAGAAAATGAACTAAGCTGCAGATAATGTTTTAAGCCGAAGAAGGCTCGTATTATGAACCTCGTCTTAAGTTCTGAGGGCTACTCAAGGCGTCGATAATACATGGAAAACGGCGTCTTGGCGACTTCTCATGACCATAATACGACGGTCATAATACGGCCCTAAGAATCCAATAAATATAATGTGCAAAACAAACTTATGAGAAATGCCTTAGGTTATTATAAAAATTATCAAAGAAGCAACTCTGCCAACCTACAGCAGTTTCCCCTACGCGGTTAACATGTGACAAATGTCTAAATCTTATAATATATATAAGTATAATATGCATGTTTATAATACTAAATATTACATAAGTGAGCAAATTTTTTGAATTCGCAAGTTGATTTCGTACATATACATATTAATGTAGTATACATGAGCTGTATTCATGATAGTTCGTTCATGCTTGCAAATGAAGAGAAATTACTGCACATTGCAAAATATTGTCTCACTGATATCATCATGGGATCTCTTCGGGTAATCAGGATGTTACAATTAATCACTACTATACTAACAATACACTATATTTCATGCAATTAACTGAAAATACACATTATGCATGGGAGTACTTAGTATAACTATAAGTGCAGATTTGCAGATAGTATATTTATATTATAGTACTAAAAGAGCAGATTAGTAAGGTTAGACTGTAGTAGGGTCAGTTCAAGCTTTTAACTATCATTTGTTCTGCTGTGCTCCATGTTGAAGCACAATTTGTTGTAACTGGAGGATTGTCTATAGCATACACGCACTTGCTAATTTGAGTGATAAGAATATTTGGATTGCAACTTCATGGACAACTCATTTTAAGGTAAATCTGTTGGATCTTTTGTACAAATATTAAAAATTTCTCCATTACGGGGTAACTTAATAAACGAATTATTGTATAGTGAAAATGAGCAGGTAATCCACTATTTTGACAATCATTTTAAAAATGTACAGAAATCAGAAAGCAGAGAAGAAATGGAGAGAATAGTAGTATTTTTTTTGGCTTTGGTAGTAGCCACATCGTCGGCCTATCCTGGGGTCGAGGACTACGCAAGTAAAAAATACGGAGAAAGTTGTGACGAGAAGAATTATTGCACAGGGGGACTGGTCACTTGTCAGAATGGCATTTGTTCGTGTGTTCAAGATGAAGATATGGAGTATGACGAAAAGGAAAGCCGTTGTGTGGTCCTGGCAGGAAAAAGATGCGACATTCGGGGTGAAATATGGAAAAGATCAGGGAACAATTGCATTCAAGGTGCAGTTTGTGAAGAAGGATTCTGTGTTTGTAGCGAAGGCTACTACAGCTCTTTGAACGGAACTTGTTCCAGGAAGAAAGACTTCAAAGGGCCTTGCAACACGGACCTAGAGTGTGACACAAAATCTTCGAAAGCTCTGATGTGCATTGACGGTTCTTGTCAATGTGACTCTCGTCAGATTTTCGATGCGGAGCAAGGATGCCTGGGTCTGGTCGACTCTCTTTGCGATGAAAATAACTCCATTTACGTCAATGAGTGCACTGCCAATGCTGAGTGTCAAAAGGGGAAGTGTGTTTGCCTGGACGGATTTGCCAAATCTACTCACGGTACTTGTGAACTCGGCTACGGACAGCCATGCGGCGGAGCCGACCTTTGTGCAGATATTTACTTCATTTGTGTAGAAGGTCAATGCGTGTGTAAACATCCTCTGCATCAAACCTACGACCCCCGGACTGAGGAATGTCTTTCCATCGTCTCTGGACCCTGCACTTTCCCTAAGAACACATTCACAGACATTAATCTCACTGGCATCTATGATATTCAGAAATGCACCAAAAATGCACATTGCGTCGATCGTGGATTTTATTCTGAATGTGAATGCAAACCCGGATTTGTGCAGACGAAAACTGGAGAATGCAAACCGGGATACGGACAGAGCTGCGAAAACGAAAATGAATGTGACCCACTTACACCGTTGTACTGCAGAAATAATCATTGCGACTGTCTGGATTTACTCCAGATTTATGACTTCACCCATAAAAAATGCGTCGGTCTTGTCGGTAACATTTCCATTTTTCTTATCTCCTCGAAATTCCTTTCATGATTTCTGTTGCGGGATACATTGTTAGCCGATTACATACGGATCCGACATTACTTTTGCATATGAACATACTATAATGTCTTGGAATTTATACAGGGTCGAGGTGTACTGCTGTCGATCCAGGTAAGTTTTCATTTCACCTCTGTTAGTATCGATCCTTATAACAAGTCTAAGTTGGTGTGTGATTAATGTGAATATTATCTAATACTACTAAATAATCTAAATTAAATGAATTCCTTTCAGGCTGTGTGGAATTCGCAAGTTGTGTTATGGCCGATTCTGCTGTCACAGTTGGCAAGTGTCTCTGTGATAAATATGCTCAAGAGATTTCCAATCGTACTTGTGATTACAGAGTGTAATTAATGTTTTTCCATGTCAATTTATTCATTTTTAATGTCATATTCGTGTCTGTGTACTGTAATAAAATTTATGCCGAAAAGCAGATAGTTTTTTGACGTGTACGTACTAAAAATAGTTTTATTTTTGTCAATTGGGTTGGACTTCGGAACAAATGCATAGAATGGACACTAAAACGCTGTGCGCTCAGAAGTTGCACAAACGACTTTCCCTTTCTACACCTAAAATGTATATGAAAATTATGTTGACACCTTTGCGCAATATAATTTTCACTTTTAAATTGAGAAAAGTTGCACGAAAGTGAAAGTCATGTAGGCGGGGGAAAGTAAAATAAATTAGCATTTTATGTGCAAAATTGAAATCTTATTTGGTGTTTAAGGGGCCAAGTATTAATGTAAGACTAACGACTAACCTTGCATTTAAATGCTAGATCCAATGTAGGCCTAGATGTATGAAATAATTGACCACACACAGACTGCTTGATAAAAGTTAATTCTTATAGACATTCTATTTTCATGCACTTTGTAATAATATTCTTATGTATTATGCATAAAACACAAGCCAAAGGAAACCACGGATCTCATGATTTATGCTGCCTATAAAATATTCATGTATTAAGTATGGAATGGAATACAGTTTGTTCGATAGATTTAGATAGCAACATAACATGGGTAAAGCAAATAAATGGAATGATAGAATTCGGATCATAAAACAAAAGGTTAGAAAACATTTTCAATCAGATTTAAATTTTGAAATGAGGGCTAATAATTTCTAAAAGAGACTGACTAAACTGACTGCTACATTGCTAATTCTGACTCGATATCAATTAACCATTAACTATTAACAAACTTTGAAATACTCTTTTTATTTGTACATCAGAAATACAATTCATGTACCAGTTTCCGCAACATAATAACAATAATAATTAGTAATTAGTCACCTACGCAAAATCCACTGTATTTTGATTTCCTGGTCTTCCGTTCAGACCCAGCAATATGGAGAGTGAGAATATCAAAGACTTGAATGAGGATCGGTCCAAATTTTTCCCCAAAAGATGCAAAAGAAACCAATCTCCGACTGAGCAACGTGTTGCAAGCAACTCAATGTTTTTTCGATAATTCTCAGAAATTGGGGTACCGGTTAAAGTCAATAGACTCTTAGCCCTTGATTTCCGAAAGAACATTGAGCAACTCCAACTTAGGACGTCTACTACAGTGAAGAAAGACAAGACAATAAACCAAATCCTGTAATTGCGTTGCGTGTAGTTAATAATTAATAAAATAATCAAATAGAAAAAAGTAAAAAAAAGTCTTACCATAGAAAGAGACAGATTTTAGTATTAAAGTCAATCCAAGATATGGCAAGGAGAGCCGAGTACATTTCTTGGAAAATGGAAGAGACAAATGTAGGAAAAATTCCTGTCACAGAAACATCTTGACTGCCTTTATGTTCAGTAGCAGTCTTGGGAAAAGTGAATGGCACCTGTGCACTTCCGTAAGTACTAATGTCAATCCCGAGGAAAAGACTGGCAACAAAAGCCTGTCCAAAGAGACCAATACAATTTAAGAATACACAGAAGAGGTATTTCCACAGAAAAGTGTTATTTTCATTATGTCGGATTGTCTCATCCAAATTCTCTACAATAAAAGCCAGAACTTCTTTTCTTCTTCTACCCGAAACTAGATTGATATTGGGATGTGGTGTAAATCTTTTTATACGGTCTTCTTCCCAAGATTTCCATAAGGCATGAGGCAAGTACAAGATAAATATTTGGAAGTTTAGGAAGAATAAAATCCATTTGTAATAGTAGTAATGGCTCGTCTCTAAGAAATAAAATATCAACAATTTTATTTGTGACCCTGTCTAATCTTTTGTCACACATCACGCTGGCATTTTCTTAGTTTTGATGAGAAAAACATTTAAAGTAGCGATATTACCCGTGTCCTGCTCATACATGTCACAAAAAAGACTTATATCCAACGTCAATTATCCAGAATTGTTTGAGACACAAACAGCCGGCTCTCCAAAAATTGATATGACCCAACAGTTACGTAACTGCGTAAATTATAAAAATTATAGGAAAAGCTGGGTATTCTGTAATACGTAAAACTATTCATCAATTTGCACTTCTAACTAACTATTGCATTGCATACTCAGCTGAGCCTGAACTTATTTCAAGAAAAAGACCGATTAATGTATAACTAAATGCACTTAAATATTTAGTAGTCCATAAGACAAAAGGGTACCTACCTCAAAATAAAAGTGCTTACTTAACTGAAAGTTATAAACATCAAACTAGAACTTGTGTCCTTGAGACTGAGACTAATAAATTACATTGCTCTCAGTGCGAATGGAATAATGTGACGGTGTCCAATAGGTGATTACACTTCAGTTCAGATGTGCAATAAATTTGACTTGACTTATCTCACTTCAGAATAAGTAAGATTGTAAGATACGAAACAGGACGCAACGGACTACTGAATTAAATGCGTTTGTGTTCGAATCTTTCAGTTCCAAAATCTGTATAGATACCTCTTTTGAACTCTACTATCACGTGTTTGACTCACAGGCCAATGTCCTGAATAAAACATTTGCCGACTGCTTTCTACTTTTTGTACTTATAGTTTACCATAATAATCTAAACAGTAATAGAGCCAGTAGTTTATAGCTAATGTTATTCTTGAATATGCATCAAAGGAGAGTGGAGGATAGAGTCTAGAAAAAGCCTAACATTTGCGTTCAGTTTTTATAGTAACAAAGGATTCCTCTTACAGTGTAATAACACCCATATCAGTCCGTTGACTATTTAAAATTTTCTGTAAATATCATCAAATATGCCAGCTAATTCATCAAAATTCGCCGGGTATCTTTCTTCACTCGCAAATCTTTGTACCTACATTCCTAATATCTTATTATTATTGGGTTTGTTGTTTTTTAGAGTATTTTTAGCGTGAAATCTTGAATATTAACTGTCAATGATAGATTTCGAACAAGCAAATACTGCATGATTTACCAGACCAAAAATTATCAATCAAAAAATCTGAAATGGCTAATTTAGACAAAAACGGAATGCTAGAGGTGCATTCCATTGGTGTCCATGCTAGAGGTGCATTGAACCTGGATGCAATTCAAATCTCAGGGAGTTCCCTTGTAAGTAATCGCAAATTCTGTTCACCAAATGTAAGATACAGCAAGTAAGTGATTGTGAGGCCATTAAAGCCATAAATAAGTCGGTGTAAAGAGTAGCATAAGTTCATTTATCTTAATGTTAGTTTTATGTTTTTAATTACCTTCGTTTTGTTATCATTGTAGTCAGTTCATTACTCTTATGTTTACCATTCGATTTTGTTTCCCCCTTGCACTCGTACTCAATTGAGAAAGCTTTATGCTAATAAAACAAAATTGAAAAGATGTGTTTTATGGACAAGTTATCAAATTAGTAGTGCTTTATTACTCACCGCTATTAATTATTATATCGATAACTTCAACATGGTGGAGGTAATAATACTATGAATAGTATTCTGGCAAAATAGTATGCATTTTTAGGTTAATTGTACTTCCCTGTGTTATTAATTATCGCACAAGTATTTGGAACTTGTTAATTGATTTGATTTTTATTTTAATTTACTGGTCGAGCAGAGCAATAGCCCATAGAGCATGACAATTTTTAGTTTCACAAGAATAATTTTGAATCAGATTAGAATACGAACTTGTTAATTAAATGCAATGCCAATCCCAATTTCCTGTCTTCTTCTATATCAAATTATCTAGAACATATCCCAAAACTATGAGACACCCCAATGTAGGCAAATAGTATCAGGAAAAATGAGAAAGTACTCCGATGAAAAAGTTATGATACGAATTTACCAGAAAGTTAGAGTTTCTATCATAGTATTTATCATTCATGGCAGAAGAGAAATATTTTTCGTCCTATGGTTAGTTTTAAGCAATTGTTTGACCTAATTTCTTATTTTGATTGATCAATAATGCAAACAAAGTTTCTCGTGTAACGTGTTAGAACTTAGGAAATTTTGTCTAGCCTCCACGTAAATGCGAAAATTCCTACTAAAGTATGGATCAATAACAATATTATGGTCGTGAGCTGACGAATAGCTTGAAACCTTGAAAGTGTTCGAATTATGAACAAGGTACGTGTCTGTCTCAAGGACTCTTGACAAAACTTAGATGATATCTGACCGGAAAATACAGACGTCAACACAATTACCTAATACCATTGGTGCCGGGGAAATGCATTGGTAGCCGAAACTGGAACATAAAGATCATTGCAGATTAACAAAGTGTTTTCGCTTTCTTAGTCTCTATATATTTACAAATGACAATACATGTTTGTACATCTTAGCGTGACAGATTTGGCACTATCCTGAAATAAATGCACAACTATACATAAACTAGTATCAACACTGTTTAATACAGTATAGATGCACATTTACAAATAAATTCCCGATGTTTGCTCAAGGATATGGAATGGATAACAAGAAAGAACTCATTTATAAATAATATATATCTTCATATGGTATATATGTATTATGTGCTAATTCAATTCTGCGGAACATGGATAATACATAAATTGCAATAGAAATCGCCCTTAAAGAGTGCTGAGCTGATATCTGATTTATATATACATGAATACAAGATTTTTTCTAGGACAAAAAAGGGAGAGTTCATTTATGGAAAACATCGTCACAGACTAACATGATGCATTACAATTATACCTAGATTATTCATACACACTGGTTAAAATCTTGATATGAATATATATCAAGAGTCGGGAAAAGCCTGGCTTCCCCCTAAGAAAATGTCAAAAAAATATATATTATGTATTTAGGTATATGCACCGTTTTCATGCTCCTGCTGATAATTAGTAAGGTGTTTATGAATCTTGCAAAATATCGCACAAAAATATTATTGGACATTATGCTTTTCTTCAAAATTAGCGTATAATATTGTAAGAAACTCATTAATACTACTGTATAAAAGTCTATAATTTAGAATCCTATGTTGGTCTTTCACATAAACTCGAGAACAGTACACAGTCGCTGTAGTTTACATATGGATAGCGATGGGTTTTAAGTTTATAATAAGATTGAGGCACTCCGTTGACAAGTGCACAATAGTAAGACAGTGTAGAGTTATGAAAACTTTAGAAAATAGATACAAATACAAGGAGTAGGTAGGAATAAGATCATAAACAGGAGTCAGTTATCGTTAACTATTAGTTAATCCTATAATAAATAATGAAGAAGGAAAACTTGTTAAGAAAGTGACTAAAAAAATTAATGTTATTTGATAGCAAGCTAAGCTGGAGATACAAAAAGTTGTGTTACTATTATTGCCTTATTATGCTATAAATGTGGAGCACAGATAAAATTATTCCAACGAGTCAACATCTAGCCAAAACAAATCATCTTTAAGACACCCATGTTATCAAAAAGTTGAGATTAGTTTTTTATGACCTGTGTGAGTCCTGTGAAATGCAGTAGGGCAAGTATTACAGAGATTTATGACGTTGAATGCCTCAATGAATCTTGTCTTCAGCAGTGATTTGTAACATACCCAAAAATATAAACAGGAACTCAAATCATCTTTCAGCTATTGTAAAAAACTCCATTATGAGGAAAGTTTACTTAAGAAAGTACCCAAAGCTTTCTGATTCAGAATAACTCTGTTTTATTCGTTAACCAATTGCTTCTGTAGCCACTTCTACATCCTACTAAAGTTCGACCTAGATTTTCCACAATGAATAAGGTAAGAAAAGTATTCTTTAATAATTCTTGTATTCGAGTGGAAAAATAAATAGATTTGGAATAAAATCTGGGCGAGCACTATAATTATGATTTTGATTGTAGGTTATTGTAACTTCATTAGAAGGATTGGTCATAGTGCTGTTGACTATTATTACATTGGTGTACGGATCACGTAATGTAATTCGATATTCTACCTCTGGGGCCCGGTTAAATGTGGAACGTGAGAAGTCAATAGACACGATAGCTGCCAATGGAAACTTGAGGAAATTCGGAGAGTCTTGCAATGAGACTTACAAATGCGACTTTAACAACTGGTTGATATGTGAGACAACCTCTGAGAACATAATAACATCATCACACCCTTCACCCAATTTTACACAGCCAGAAAATGAGTCAGTAACAAATGGGAAGAGGGACAAAGAAGGTACATGCGTTTGCAGGGACGGTGATGATTTATTCTTCGAGGTCTTGTCGAATCGCTGTGTCGCCCGAGTAGGAGCAACATGCAGACGTATTTTACATCCTAACAACGATGAATCGTCCAGAGGTTTAGATCTTTCGTCGGTAGGAATACCAAACGGCCCTTCAAACATCTCAATTCTCTCTAATGCAAATGATAACAGAATCGCCAAACGTATTGACTGTGCACATAATGCTATATGTGACTCCACTCCGATATTCGCTCCGAGGTGCAGATGTCACAAAGGTTACTACTCCACTCCACACGGAACGTGTCATATGCAGAAAACATCTCCCGAGCCATGTATTTCCTCGGAAGAATGTATTCTGCTCCTCTCCTGCATTGACAATGTCTGTCAGTGCAGAAACTCTTTGATCTTTGACAAAAGAGAAAATAGATGTGCGATCCCTAACGGCGCTCCTTGTGACCCACTCGACTCAAACCAGAATCAAAGGGTGCCGATGAAATTTCAGCACTGCACTTCGGATGCCGTCTGTAATCTTCTCACCAAAACTTGTCAATGCAAAAACGGCCCGCAGAGTTTTTCCTCCGACGGCTCTTGTCGTCCCACATACGGAGAGCTCTGCTCGAAAGATGATCCCTGTGCACCTTCTTATGCCTGTCGTAATGGCCTCTGCTCATGTAAATACCATTTTCACCAACAGTATGATCAACAGACCAACGAATGTCGAAGCCTTGTTCATGGACCGTGCAAGGAAAAATCTTTACTTTTTAGCTGCACAGAAAATGCCCAATGCTCGAATTCCACTGACGGAAAATTCAAAGAATGCCGCTGCAGTCCTGGATATTTTGACACTGAGAATGGAAACTGCTTAAAATCGGACGAAACAGAATGTCAACATGATAACGAATGCTACCCCAATTTATTTTGTATTGATTTCAAATGCCAGTGTCAAGATAAATTCCAATTATTCAATTCCCAGACCAGGCGCTGTGAAGGTATTGTTGGCTCACGCTGTTCAATGAATAATAGCGGAAACACAAATCAAGATTATCGCCCATCATCATCTGCATCGACACCTTTACACTGTGTCCCAAATGCTAAATGTGTTTCTAGCAGTTCTAATATCTCTTATGGACATTGTCAATGTGACGAAGACAAAGATAAACCCTACTTTGCTAATTCTGAGAGGACTTGTTTTTCGTACATTCCTACTCAGAGTCGTACACGTACAATCGTAAATCGTACAATTAGTACATTGTCTTTAGACTGATTTAAAGTGAATGAATGTATTTAAATCTATTACCATATAGGAACAAGGTAAAAATATGTAGAATTATAATATATTATTGCAATCTGATATTCAGATTTTGATTTGCTGTTCTTATTAGTAAAATCAACGTTAGCATATTATAACGTTCAAATACGGTTGCCAACTCGTAGTGCTATCTACCTATATAGACACTTATCAGTTTTCATTGCAGTACAAAAGGCTGCATGTCATGCAAGTATCATAAGGTTTTCGGTGATCTTCCTTCAAATTGTATTTTCATATTTGAAATCAATTATGTAAAGAATACATTTAGTTGTTTGTTGTCCAAAATTATAATAAATAAAAGCATTTTTCATGAATTACTAAAACAATATCCACTCCGTTATCAGTGTTATTACTCACTAACTATAACTATAACTTAGTAGGTACATGAAGTAATACTTTAATCTCCTATTGCTATGAAGTTGCATTTAAAATCGCTTTAATAGCATAGCGAAAATGAATTAATAGCAACTACTATGGCCCTTTGGCAATCTGCGACTAGGACAAGTACTCACTATTTCTGACATAGATAGATATTTTCCGGACGGATAAGCTGTATTAATGTACAACAGATTATATAGTTTTCTCAAGTATAGTATTTATTTTTATAGATGTCGAACTGTTTGAGGTTAATTAGCATCTGTTCAAAGAAAACTGATACTATACAGTTGTAGGAAGTAAGAAGAATCAAACTTAGAGCTGATTAGCATTAAGAACACAGCAGATTTATCTTCCAAATAAAATAGACGACATGATTGGTACACCACTACATTAGTGCTAAGTACCACATCCAGAGAAGATGTGCTGAATTTCAGACTCATTTCCCATACCAAATCACTAAAAAGACACCAGGAAAAAGCCTACAATATAATAAACCTACATTGGAATCTGCATTAATAGTAGCAGCAAATAATAAAATATGTTTTACCTTTTGGGAAAAGGAGTTGTAATATTGGTGCTATTGACTATTTGCCTACAGAGCATAATATTAGTTTCAAGCAAATCAATTCCAAACGAAAACGCAGATGTGGGTTTGGCTGATTCATCGCTGAACGGGAGTAGTTCATTAATTTTCCCGATTCCGTTTGTGAATGAAATAGTGGAGTACTACACGAAGGAATTCGGACAGCCTTGTAACAGGTACGACAAATGTGACTACAGATTCTGGTTGAGCTGTCGCAATGAAACGTGTCAGTGTCAAAAAGGGGAGATTTTCTACGACGAGACGAGAAACTTATGCGTTGCAAAAGTAGGGACTCCGTGTAAGAGAAAAGTTCGTTTGGACGATGAAGGTGTTCTTGCTCTTGTCAAAGCGGACGACGCGAATCGCCTGCACCAAATTTCGCAAACTGTTGAGAACAATATTCTGTATGATGTGATCGAATGCCCAGCTCATGCCTTTTGCGACGGACGACTTTGTCACTGTGAATCTGGGTACTACACCGACAGTGAAAATGGAATCTGTCTCCAGCAGAAAGAAATTCATCAAGAGTGTCAAAACGATGTAGAATGTAAAAGTGCGTCGATATTTCACTGTCTCGGAGGAAGATGTGGTTGTCAAGAACCGCGAAAGTACGACGCTCAAATAGATAAATGTATCGTTTCGGTCTCCACGGGGAATTGTTCAGTGACAGTTTCCGGTGAAGATGACTGTCCTGAATACTCAAGATGTGTTAGTGGAACCTGTGTGTGTAATGATGGTTATGCTATCACATCAAATAGGAAATGTGCCCGGGGCTACAAACAAAGTTGTTCCAAAGAAGACCCATGCAGTGACATTTTCCTCGCCTGTAGAAACAGGATGTGTGATTGCCAATTTCCATATCATCAATATTACAAGGAAGAGGAGAAGAGATGTGTGAGTCTCGTCGGAGGATACTGCAGTGTGGACCAAGAACCTTATAAAACTGTAGAATGTACAGAAAATGCAAATTGCACCTTCAATGAGTTTTACAATGAGTGTGTATGCCATCCCGGGTATATTGAGAATGCTCTTGGGAAATGTAGCAAAAGTTATGGAATGTTGTGCAAAGAAAACTCGGAGTGTGACCGAGGAGCGCAGTTAGAATGCATTAATGGATTTTGTCACTGCCCAGATAAACTTAGAATTTATGATAAGCGTCTCAAGATGTGTGTTGGCCTCGTTGGATCCAAGTGCCTTTACAATCCTCAAGACTCAGATACAAGACACGGCGGGGTAAATGTAAACATGTTTGGCTATGCAAGAAGATTCTCCCGCAGTTTAACAACCAGAATGTACAAGCACACTCTTAATCGCATTTATTTGCACAGAGACACTCTAGGAACCTTTTTCTATCCCGTCTCTCCTTCTGCTGAAGCTGACGAAGAGGATTTCAGACATCCTAATAATGCTGACGTCAGCAACATTTGTGTGGAAGGAGCCAGTTGTATCCCAAATAATCCTTACAACACTCAAGATCAGCAGAACGGTAAATGTGTCTGCAATAGTTTCTATATCCCGTTGCCCAACAGAACGTGCAACATGGATTGATAACAATTACCACAAATCATCCGTCACTCTACAGTCTTTGTTATATATAAATGCTTTCATGTTTACATCCAGTTTTATTGCAATATCATGTGTAACCTAAATATTCTACTCTTACCAAGTACCTTTAATCATTTCATCTTTTTAAGCCTGACTAATCTACGACTCGACGGAGATCAAAACTTAATTTATTCTCTTGTGCTAGTTGAAGATGAATGACCTTTCAGGAGCTAATTTGACATCTGCTGCCTCATCATACTTATCTCACTAAGACTACCTCAGAAGAATATTATCGTACAGATAATACATGCAAATAGATACAAAGATATTTTAAGCACACAGTATAATAATGAACCAAACAGTCAAGGGGTAATAACTACATAACGTTATCTATTCAGATGTGTAGAATCTCTTAGAATTGATGGACAAATTGGTAAGACGTAAATTTCCGACTTAAGATTTGGAAGATGAGGTACATTCAATCCGGAAAAGGATGAATAACCTAGGTAGATATTCACTTAGGTATGCATTTAGTATGATATAATGGTGATGTATTTGATAGTGCAGTAACCAAGTGGCAATTCGGAACAAAATAATGATCCGTTGAGGTTAGCTATAGGAAAGATTTCGCTTAAAAATTCTGGTCAGTGAAGAAAAGACGTTCAAAGATGTCAGGTGGAATGAAATACTGTTTTATTTTCCTAATATTTTCATTCGCAAAATTGGAATTTACTCTGGAATATGAGGGAGAAGAGGATTTTGAATTTGAGGATGGCGGAGCCGGAGACCAGGAGGATGATTACACAAATGGGAATTCTCAAGGGCGGGCATTTGGAGAGCCGTGCAACAAAACGGAGCAATGTGATCCAGAATTGTGGTTGAGTTGTGTGGGAGGAAGTTGTGGCTGTACTTCGGAGCAGATTTCTACAGCGGACGAGTATGATGGACCTACTAAAACTTACTGTATTGGGCTGGCAGGGGCAAATTGTGAAAGCAAGCGGAAAGCTGGAAGTACTCGTCGAAATCGAAAAATAAAATCACTCAGTTCATTTTTCGGAATCCGATTGGGAATTAGCTCTCCGAATTTTTACAAGAATATGGACTGCATAGAAAATGCTGAGTGCGATGGCCTCCGCTGCGTCTGTCATCCGGATTTCTTCCGCAATTCCAATGGATCTTGTGCGAAGAAGAAAGCAATGTACCAGAAATGTAGTTCAAATGAAGAATGCCAAAAATCGGAGTCTCTGGTTTGCTTGCAGGGCAAATGTCGCTGTCCCTTTTCTTTGATAGCTGAAAGGAATTCTCACGGGGATCGAAAGTGTGTTATTCCAGCCGGTGGGGTCTGCAACGAAATAATGGGTCTTGTGAAGGACGAAAATGGATACAATATAAATGACAACGACTGTGTTCGAAATGCGGATTGTTCGGGTAGAGTTTGCGAGTGCAATCATAACTTCCGCATATCCACTGACAAGTCATGCGGGGGCGACTTCGGATCTGCTTGTGGAAAAGGGCAGCCTTGTTCAGATATTCAATTTGTGTGTCGAGACTCGCTATGTCAGTGTAGGTACTCGGCCCACCAGTACTATGACGAAGAGCGACGATTGTGCCTCAGTCTGGCTAATGGACCTTGTTCCAATCCAATAAATTCGGAAATCATTGGAACTGATGTCGTAAGTGGTGGGAGCAGGAGTAGATGGAGAGATGGAAGTGTAAATGGCAATTGGGGTAATCGAACAAAATTCTTTAAGGGCAAATGCTCTCCTAATTCCATTTGTGTGAATAATGGCTACTTTAATGAATGTGTGTGTAAGTCCGGCTTTGCTGAGAACAGCGAAGGAAAGTGCATTAAGACTTACGGAGCGAGTTGTGAAAAGGATGGTGACTGTAGTGGGAACGACCGATTATCGTGTGTGAACGGTAAGTGCAAATGCCCGGATGCTTACTCCGTATATTCTCCGGAAACGAGACGCTGTCTTGGCTTGGTCGGTTCCCGATGCTCCAGAATTGGATTTGGAAGCAATGCTATTAGCAGTTCCACCAGCAAAGGCATTGTGGCCATGGCTGCGGGAGTTGCTGGAGTCGGGAGAGCTGGAAATTCCTACAGCCCCACGGAAGACACTCCCGGCTATTGTATACAAAATGCTAGCTGTGTCCAACCTGTGAAGAGCGTACATGGAAAATGCATTTGCAACGGAGGATTTGAGCCGACGGGGAATAGGACTTGTCGACTCGTAACAACTCCTCCTTCTTCGTCTTCCCCGATTACAGCTCACGGAATTAAACCTGAAACTAAGAATTCTACTTTCATTTTGACATAATAGCCTAATTAATGTCTACTTTGTGAATACTTTAGGGACTCATTCTGCACTCTCCTCTCGCACTACCTAATTTTATTCCATTAACTAACTGCATTAAAGGAAAACTACATTAAATCCTAATGATTCTCCTGCAAATTACGGCACACTCCAGCCATTTCTTTACATTTTCTTCTCCTCGCCTGCTCTCTAGGATAAATGTCTAACTGGTGGTGCAAACAACATATCTAATGTGTACAAATACTACGCTAGACTTCCAGAATACGTTCCCAGATAATTTTATCCTCTCTAATTGTTGTAATTGTTAATCAAGGTGTACTAGCTAACTTAATTCTAAACTTATGCAGTAAGCCCATCTATACCTACTACCTATATGTACTCTCAGACTGGAATTAATGTAATATAGTCATTTATTTAGTTCACTGTTCTCCAGATAAATGATGATTAACGTCCTCATATTAAAATTCCATGAATCGTTAATCACCATCCAAATGGCTACGTCTGCTTGTCTGATATTCATACACCACCATGTCGTTTTACCCTAATTAATTTTGTATCACATGATCTAATAAAAAGTTTAAGGACAAGTGGACATGCATCAAACATCTGCAATGTTGATATTTTCACAATTAATGCGTAAAATGACACTGACCCTAATAGGGCAATTTATTTCTGACACTAACAAAATGTCCAAGCTGGACTTTCAATCTAAGTTCGTTTTATTTATACACTTGCCATCTTCAAACAGTATTTCAATCAATCATCAGTCATCACTCTTAATTCTCAGACGTTAATAATTATCCATATTATATAATCTTTCGATAGATTAATAGTACCTACATCGTGAGATTTAAAGCTAAGTCTAGCTGCAAAGTAAAATATAAAATATTATAACCACCACCAGAAAGAGTTCCAAATGCATTGAGAGTTGCGTTCTGCAATGCACATTTTATTATTCACTAACTATGAATTGCTAATCGTTAAGTACTCGACCTGAAACTTAATGAGAAAATTGCTTTCGTTTATTAAGTTAAGTACATGTACTACTATTTGTATAATAAAAGAAGTCTATAAAAATGCAAGATTTGCAATATCGTCCAATTGGTTTTCTTCATTGGTAAGTAAAAGACTGAATTGTCAATTGCCTGGGATGAGAATCTTTGTCTTTAGAAGAGTCGTGTGGATGAAATAAGACGTTTCTTTCTTTAACTAGCCCACTGCGACAATTCCAGTTGTAAATCATTCCATTTCATTGTATTTAATGTCTCCTTGACTAATGAAGACTGAAGTGTGAAGGGTGAATCACTACAGTGAAGATCGAAAAAGTTTATGCCTATATATTTATGCCCACGTATGATACTTATCAAAATAGAAATGGTAAACAATAATAGTGTCTCGAGTATAGTGAGTATAAATTATAAATAGAAGCTCTAAAGGGAGATATCTTGTTGATTCGGTCTTCTATCCAGAATGATTTCCTGCCATGTACATGATAGTGATAATAGAGTAAACGAATGTGTGAAGCTGCGAAGTTCATAATTATACAGGATCTAATAGAAACGATACAATATATAGTTGAGAATGAGATTGAAAAAAGTGCTCCATATTTTCCTTTTCTCGTCCTTGAGCAACAGTTTGGGGATCTCTAATAAAATATAGTAACCCAACATAACATTCATTGTTCGCTCATCAACAGAACAAAACAAACAAAAGTTGCGTTTTGAAATCGTCCTTAGGATTTATTTATCTATCATTTGCTAAGTTGCAGGCAATTGAATTTGATCGCAACTGACGTTCATAAATAGACTTATTTCATAGCAATAATATACATCGCCCTGATACCTTACGGACTGCATAAATTAATTGAAAACCCCAAATTGCACTTCTCGGAAAAATGGTATGCTCATCTTCCGCAATTCGTAAGGAATACAACATTTATCTCAATAAATACAATCACCGCATGTCTAATCTTTTGGTTTAAAATTCAGTTTCTTCAGAAAGATTTGAGATATTTTTGGTCTTTGTTCCTGTACATTCTCATCCGTATCTCCATCCCAATTGTGGAAGTATACGGGTTTCTTGAAGCTCCTCAAGGGAAAGGATATTTAGAAACGTGTAGTGAAACAGAGCCTTGTCAGTCGATAAAATGGCTTACATGTCAAGATGGACTTTGTATATGTCAAAATCCTGACGAAATTGTGTACGATGATGACAACGGACAATGCTCAGCTCTTGCACGGTATACCCAGAATTTAAATTAACCCATAGTAATATTTTTCAACAGTTCTAATTCTTATTTTCAGGATATTCATGCCTGAGAAACGCTCCTAATTCGGGACCTGACTACGAAGCTGACTCTCGCTATTACATTAGCTGTGTACCTCATGCCAAGTGCACTTACCCTAGAAGATGAGTGTCAATGCGAATTTAGGTACTACAAAGCAGACAATAATAGCTGTCTGAGACAAATGGGATATGGCTCTTCTTGTCGAGCTGACGAAGAATGTGACAATTTCAAATTTTTGTCTTGCGTCGCAGGTTTTTTAAACTTAATTACCCATTTAACTAGAAAATATTGATTTTTGCTACGAGTAATAATAATTTTTGCTAAAGGAACTTGCCAATGTGACGCAATGCATCGGTATGATATGAAAAACGAAAAGTGCTACGTCCCAGTTGGTTAGTAGTAATTTTCTCTTATCCTGCGCACCTAATTTAGTATTTAAGATCTTCCTCTGGGTGAAATATTTTGAGCGGTCCAACTTTTTAAATTCTCAGGAAATACATGTAAAGTTATCGATTTCATGTCGATAAGCGAAGAGCACTATGCAGATGATGAATGCCCAGAGCATGCTTCTTGCAGCGACGGACTTTGCAATTGTGATGTCGGTTTCAAGATTTGCTCAGATAAAACTTGCGGCAGGGATTACGGGGACACATGCAGTTCAGAAGAGAAATGTTCAGATATTGTAAACTATTTGTGTCATAATTGCTCGAAAGTTACAAAATGTACCTAATTGCACTAATTAATTTCGTTCTGTAAATTTCCATTTTTGTGTAGCAATTCAGCTGCCGAAACCAAGAGTGTAAATGCAAATATCCGTAAGAGAATAACAAAGAATACTAATTACACAATTTCATTATCTAGAAACTTGTGCCTTTGCTATATTTGGTGTATTTTCAAGCTCCGCAACGCGAAATTAGTCCACTAATGCAATCTGTAGGAGCAAACTGTATAATTATTTACATCACACTGTGCTGTTTTGCAGGCTACATCAATACTACGACGAGCATTTGAATCAGTGCATAAGCCTTGTAACAGGACCATGTTCAGGATCTCGGGAAAGCAAATCTGGGCAGAATGCCTCACAAACTTGCACTGAAAATGCTGTTTGTCATGAAACACCTGCTTACAATTACTGTAGATGTAAAGATAGTTTTGTCGAAAACAACGATGGTCATTGTGTAAAAGCATACGGCAGTCAGTGCCAGTTGGATGAAGAGTGCGATAATATTGCACCTCTGGCCTGTATCGAAAATACATGCAACTGCCCTGATAAATTGCAAGTTTACGATGACAAACTGCGGAAATGTATCGGTACGTCCCATTAAACTAATTATACATTCTCCAAATTGCTTTTTAGTGCTCTTTGCCCGATTTAATGTGCTTTGTTGTGTACAATTACTTCTTTCTAGGACTGGCGGGTGCTCGCTGCTTTAAGGATGCAAACTCTACGATGAACGTTTGCACGGCTAATTCTGTGTGCGTTAAAACAAATCCTCAATTAAATTACGGTAAATGTGTCTGTGTTCGAGGATCTACAGCTACAGCTGCCAGAACTTGCATAAAATCTTAAAACTCCTCGTTGGATAAATTAATTTTGATCGTTACAAATATTTTTCTGTATCAAATGTATTAGCCAAACGTATTTTCATGCCCTAGCCATATACAATGTATGCCATATTGATTGAAAATTTTACAAATACATGCACGATAAATTATTTTGATCGCATTTTATCGCAGTAGTATAAGTATAATGAAAACAAATGCTAATCAACCAACAATACTGTTAAAT
>JABASH010002209.1:0-21312 GCA_019776445.1 Tomocerus maximus
TTGTCATGAAAATCTGCAATTTCATTGGCTAATTTGAATTTGAATCCACCAATCCCATGACAGCAAAACGTACCTCAGAAGGAGCCCCAATAGTGTTTTTGGCTGTCCCGGACAATAAGGGTCAACGTTTTAGCAAACTTGTTTGCACCGGCGGTCGTTTTACAGTTTTAGAGGAGATGCGTGGATTGAGAGAACTCATGAAGTGGAGACAGCAAGACTCTTCTGAATATTACATTTCACCCTAAGAAAGTTCGTTGTCGATTGAACAAGGATCTTGACTGTTTCGGTTATTTAATTTCTGCTGAATAATGAATCCTCAACCTCAACAAGGTTATCCAACCGGCCCGGCTCAGTCACAACATGTTCAAGGCCAAGGACAGCCAATGATGATGGCTCAGCCGATGGGTCAGCCGGGTCAGCCAATGATGATGGCTCAGCCGATGAGTCAGCCAATGATGATTGCTCAGCCCCAGCAGATGGTTGTCGTTCGTGGATGCTGCCCTAATTGCGGAAGCTGTGTAAGTGCCTATGAATGGAACATCTGTGGCATTGTCCTTGCAATCATCTTTTTTCCTTGGGGATTAATTTGCTGTTTTCTCATGTCTTCAAAACGGTGCATGGTTTGCGGGACTTTATACTCCATATGCTAATTTATCAGACTCAAAATCTGCTCTAATCTAATTCCGCTGACACCTGACGATTTCATTTGCAGCAAGAAAAGATCAAACGTAACAGATGTAGGGTAACAAATACTTTGTGCAAAATTATCACAATGGAAATTATTTATGTATTCGAACTCGAACAACTCTGTGTAATGGCTATGTATTGTAAACAAACACCTATATTATTTAAAATTAACCCCTGTTATGTTATTATGTTGAATGCATGTCAATGAAAATAAAACTCATTTACTATTGAAACTATCTAGGATTTTAATTTTTCAGGATTTTCCATTTTAACCAACCATCCATTTTTGGCTAAATGGGAAATGGTCATTAAACTAGTTTTTATTTTAGCTAATGGATTAAAATACTTTTAATCAATCTATCCAAAATATCCAAGCTCTCAAATTATCATATAATCATACTGAAAAGACCTGTGATTGATTGTCCACAATTAATAATATGGTATGATGACCATAATGTCCAATGTCCATAATCATAACCGAAACCATAAGTTTTAGCATTTAAACTTCCAGTAACTCAGAATTTGGTAAACTCATGATATATTATTATGGCTATTAATATTATACATTCTAGAATTGTTCTGTAAATGTTGAAACAGCGGCCAGAGTACTTGTCAGATTTTCTTATGTAGAACATACTAATTTGTAATCCTGATCCTAATACATTTCTACCGCATACCGCCGCCTAGGATTGCATACCATTTTCGATCGAATTTTGTCATGTTTTTAAAACTTAAATTAGAAAACGGGATAAATAAATCAAAAAATCGAAAATGTTGAACAATACAAGGATCTTTATCCGTTCTAAAGTTATCGTGGATAGTAACGGACAGACAGCATGGACATTGCCATAAATCAATAAATAGAAACTGCGTAAGGGGTTTCAAACAATAATGGGTACTAAGTATTCTATACTAGGTACTACTACCTTTTACGCTTAGATTTTCTGTCTAAATAGATTAATCCTACCTTGTGGAATTATCATATGTGTATGTAGATACTAATTTAAGACACTATTCCGGACAGCATTTGCATTACTATTACCCATAACAAAACGCAAGTGGGAATTGATAGTTGGAAGACTTCATTTAGGTCATATGATAAAATCTTCATTATAAACAATCTTGGAATATATTTAATGCGCACAACAAATGGATCCGAGCAATCACTGTTAAAACATGTTTGAGGTATATAAACTGCACGATCTTGATTACATTTTGTTTTGGAATTTTTTTGAAAATTATAGCTGAGGGTAAGATCAGTGTTATCTCATGTTGGCCCAAAATATTTCGTACCGGGAAAAAACTTAGAAAAAATAATTATGTCAAGTCCAGATAGTCCAGAATCCAGAAGTGATCATACTGTAGCATATATTGTGTATGTGAAACGTGAGGAGCAACGCGAAACGCAAGGAAGACATTAGAACACGCGAAACCGCCTAATAGTGAGCACAAGTGTTATGTAACTTTCTTGGATGATATTGTAGTAAGATAAAAATAGACAGACGCCACTACCACACGCAAACACAATACTATAACGGATAACTCTCAACAGCTACATTCATTAGACACTCCGTAAACTCGATCTTGAGTAACTATTTATTTGTAAAATTACTAAAATGTATGTAAATGAATGATGGAAACATTAGAGATCTGTTAATTTACTTACTGTGAGCTGCGACGTCCATAGTATCCATCCACTGATTTCCGAGGTTGAATACAATTAATGAGTAAAACAGAAATTGATCACTATTCACAAAGTCACGATTGTAGAACTTGGAACTTATTCGAAGAGTGAATCCGTACGCACTGCCGGTGCGGTGACTTTTTGGAGTAGGTGTATATAATTATACCAGCTCACTAGATATACATACAATACAGTCAGTCAAGCTTCGTCTCAAAAACAAACGTCTCAATCTCTCAAGATTAGGCTGACTGTGTGGGATAACCGAAATATATTTAGATATGGAACTGAAACCAACGAGACACTTGCTATGTTGTTACAGTTTGTATTTAGCTATACTAATGGATGTACATATAAATTCATACTGTGGCAAATTGTTCAGATTGACTTCCCTCAGTTCAGTTAGAGATGGTAAAATTCTACTTCAGATAAAACAATAATAAATCAGTATGTATCATTACAGAATGTTTGCGAAGGAGAATGGAATAATCATGAACTTTGCATTCTGAAAGTTTATCATTGATTTTATAATTAAATCCAAATTATTAATAATCTAATCTGCTGGGATTGGTGACACCACGAGTCTATACGACACTAGGGCAATCAAATGAAGAAGTGCTATGTACTATATTGACTAATTTAAGTATATATCAGTAAAGTGCAAGTGAGGTGATGTTTTAAATATCATTACATATTCACACACAAAATTATCATTTTAATGTAGTACATTATGCTTAGATGAATTACAAATTCCGTGATACATACATATTGAAAAATATGGTCTTGACTCTTCACGTTTTTATACCACCTAATACGTAATAAATACGTGCAATCTACGTGTGATGAGTACAGAAGAGATAATATTATTATCAGCTGTAATTATAATAGTAAATAATTAAGCAGTCAACTATTTCTACTTGCCATTTATAAACAACTGTTCTAATCTAACTAATAAGACTTATTTTGTTAGAAGTAGTTAGAACTAAAAGCGATACATGTCAATCTATATAAAAGAATCAAAACACTGAATTTGAAACTAGTTTGTTACACCAAATAAGTTTTTAAAATTTAAAACTGCAAAACGGGCAATTAGTTTAGGTGTATTGTGTGCATCTACTGAATCTTTATATAGGCAGTACCAATCACCTAGACTTTACTGTTGCACGTTAGATTATACTTGTTACCGCTAACATATGCACACATAGTTGTAAGTACAACCGCAAATGATCATGAATGAATAACGATAAGAAATGATGGCCACAAAGTGGTGAGCCACTTTTAAGGAAGATAAAAATTATTGAACTACTGCATTGAAGTACGGGATTAACCAAAATATATCATGTGTACTTCCCAATTAAATATTTGTAACATTAATAAATCATAGTAATTACGGTTCATTTTAGCGAAGGAAATTGTTAATTTGTTCCATAAATAGTTAAACAATGTAACATAAGCACTGTGACTAATTTTGACAATATTTATTATGACGCAAGTGTGAGAAAACATTTACATATTCTCGCTGTTAACGTTCCTATTTACATCATAAAATCTATACAAAACTGCAATGAAAACAGTGAGTAAAAGTGTGGGATTGAAATGAGCTCATCAAAACATAAGATTTATTTTATAATAAAATATGTATTCCCTTAAGAGAGCTTAAAAAAGCTCTTGCATTGAAGGTAATAGATAGATAAGCCAATGAATTAAAAAATATTTTGCTCCAATAGTTGGACTTAGGACTTGGAACCTAAGTTATATGATACAAACATCTCACATAATGTTGAATATTTGGTAGAGATTTCCTTTTTAATTATTCCACTTCACTTGCTTTGTTTTCTAAATGTACTATTCCTATTTTACTTTAAAATGTAAACATACACGTAACGTGTATCAAGATAATTAAAGTATTATATAGGATCTTTGGCTGTAATGAGTAGTAGTAATGAGAACATGACAGTTTACAATATTATTTATATCAACTGTAAGAATATTTTGAACACGCACAACTTACCAACTTTTGTATTTATTCCTGAATCAACTCTGCTTATGAACTGGGATGAATATGTGGATGAGAAGGGACAATAAGAACTGTAAATCTTGTAGCCAGCACTTCATTAGACTATTTAGTTAGGAAGGAGGTACGCCGACATTAAATATAATCGGTCTGGTGTAGATATCTGGTCTGATAAAGCACATTTCAGAAAAAAGTAGTACCTAGTTGGTTGAAGGGATTTATATATGTTTATACTTATGTATGACTCTGCTTATTTGTATAGGATTATCTGCACCAACTTAGAAAATAAATATTATTACCTACACGAAGATATTATATTTCCATAGCCTGATAACGCAGTTAATAAAAAAGTATGTAATTTCTAAGCATATACAGTGTACATCTCTACTTGTACCAAGTACTCTGCATTATGTTGTTAACTACTAATAGAAAGTGGTACTGACACTGATGACGATAAGTGGTAATAGTCAAAACTTACATTTGATTTTGTAGCGTGTATAGCTATATACTTGTGAAATTACAAATTGTTAATGAGAAATGTGAATGCTCAGCAATATCCGTAGAATGGTATGTACAGAAGCTGATGGTGATGATTCACGTCATCCCTCATTTACTGTCTTCACACTTGTCCACAATTATGTATTCAGTTAAGTACTTATATGAGTACATATCTTTATATCTTCTACGTAATATTTTATTCTTTACTGCAACATAATAAGTACAATAGATAGAGGATGACAGCATACGTTTATGATAATAGATTCTACGCAGCTAAGCTAAATAACTAAATAGATTTACCTTTGCATTTACTTTTTACGAACCTTAACTGTATAGCAATGCATAGTGATAAAGAGGTACTCAAAAATATGTTCCTATTAGTATGCATAATAATTATTACATTATTCTATACAGTGCAAACCTGCCTATGTACTTTTAGTGTAGTACATGACGATGAAAATTGAAAGTGTATCAGCAAAAAATGTTTACGAAGACATAATTGCAGAAGGTAGTACAGATACGAGTATCTAATACTTGCTTCTCACAGGAAGTAGCATAATAGTAGATAGTATTTAGTTAGGTACATCGGTGTAGAGTGCCGTAGATTTATATACAAATCAATGGCTAATGGCTACTAGTGAAATCTACTTACTACGTATTCTTCCTCTTAGAACATATCATGCAACTGATCACCATATATTGTGCATGTTATTTGTGCGGAAGATTACTATTCACTATACTAAGGCATTGTATCTGTGTGCATCTACTTTTTGCATGCATATCTTGTTCCAAATGAAATTAAAAAGAGAAACTTAACACATGCAAGCCAACAATGACAGAAATAATAATCAAAACAACTCATTATCATGCCAACACCACCACCAGAACTTAAAAACGTGCAGAACGGTCGGTAAGGTCAGTTAGCAGTGTAGGTAGTAAGCTAAAACTAAAAGCTTAGCTCAGCTGTAATGTTAGCAATTAATACAGATTACAAGATACAAATCCTATAAACACAGCAATTTCTTTCGGACGATTCAAAAACATAAGTACCGATAAGCATGCATTTTAGGTATCAGGTCAAATCCTCCACTAAAAATTTTCATGTATAAGTTATCTACTATTCCGCCAAGAAAATAAACTGATCAAGTTACATTAACAGTTATCCATATGCATAAATTATGGTCTATATTCTTTCAAATTCAAAATATATTTACATAAAAATCTTAAGTTTACAATACTAATTATACATGGAAATTATAAATTCAATCGTCATTGGTCGGAACCTTGGGAAAATACTTACCGCCAAAATTAGTTCAGTTCAGACTGTTAGATGAGTTTCATTTAATAACTGAAAATGATTGTTAGCATATTATTTGCTGCAATATTTACAGTATACTCAAATTACAGAACCATCACAAATGCATGTTGTAGTAAATAATGTACATGTATATTAACCAAAGGCATTCGTCTCACTATTTCTATTTGACTGGAAATAGTTTTTGTTACTGTTTTACATTGTATTTGTTATTATTAATTTGCTTCACGTACTTATCTGTAACAGAGGATACTGAAGGCCACAATAACAACAAGCTTATTTAAAACCAATTAGCATAGGCTTTTTTCCTAATTTAGAATATTTTTCCTCATATTTCGGCCTCATTGTTTTTATCAAAACGTAAAGCTTAGCTTAATTTTGCTAATACTGATACACGTAGATAACTACCTATTAGTATGTAGAGAGCATTCAAATTCTCTAGCTATTGTTTTCGTAGCAAAGTGCACTTACGAATTGCACCAATTTCTGTAGGTATTCAAAGCATTTTCAAATTACTAACCTCTGGTACACAATATGGGATTCATACGTGAAATTCGTACAAGTTGGCGTGAGAAATGTTTTTATAATATGTAAATATATCTATACAAGGCACAAGGTCAGGTCAGTTAAATGTGGGCCACGTCACGAATTGTGCTGAATAGCATTGTTCCGCTGAAATACTCCTTGTTATTGAAATCCATTTATTGCAACACATTTTACGGATAGACACGCTTTACATTTTGGATACCCATGGATGGTAATAATGGTAAAAAGGCAGGTCTTCATCAACAAGTGAGACAAAAATGTGAAGAGAAGGACATGGAGTTCAGATTGTTTTAAAATAGGATAGATGTAACAAGATTTAATTTGAAAATGACAATTGCATGAAAATGGGCCGAGCTCTGACACGCGTGATATTTTGTAATGAAGTGAACACAGCTAGGGGGAAGAGTAATCTAGTATGACTTCACTTCTCCCGTAAGTATCTTTCTTTAATTGACATTCTTTTTAAGTAAAGTGAATGAAGATGTTCACGATGAGCGATGAAATAGATGACTATCTACAAAGAGTAGAACAATGACTATCTACCAATTCCTCTTTAGCATCTGACGCAAACAAAAATGCCTAAAGTGAATGATTGCACCCTGTATGCCAGCTTGGGACATAAATATTATGCTAAATTGATTTCAAAAGTTGATTTAATTAGAGCTCTATGTAATTGTTTGTTCTTATAACAAAAAATATTATTGGTTCAAATTAAGTAAATTAACAAAAATTAATTCATCAAAATGTTTTCTATTTAACAAAGTGGGTGGACGGGTGGATACTCGAGCGTGGCTACTCCTATTTGCTTAACACGGACATGAGCTAGTAAGGATCAAGTTCTGAATTAGTCACGGATAAAATTCAATTTATTGAATTATGTACAGAAACTGTGTTACAGTCTATAGCTTCTAAAATATATCCGTTCCTTAGAGGTACATTAATCGGTTCAAAGATTTTCCAGTCACTGTTTACAACGCGAAACTGCATTTAAACCACATTTCGGAATAAATAATTGTTGAAGATACAGTAAGTGCAAATGAATCAGTAGAGAATTAAAAATAAAGGTACTAGTTAAAACATTCAACAAAAGGATGTCGTCACATTGCACAACATGTTTAAGTGCAATATATAAAATGGCATCAAGTAGTAATTCGTTCATAATTATGCCCCTTATAGCTATGAGTAATGTCGTATTGCAGGTCGAATTTCTCATGAAGCATAACATTGGTGTTCAATTGCAGAATTTTGTCTTTAGCATCTAGTTTACTTAAGCACACCAACACATCTCAAGAAAATTAAAACAGACATGAACAAAGCACTTTGCTATTGTTTAATGTATTTATTCCTGTTTAGCCACTCAATTTACTGCATTTAGTAAGTGCGAAGGATTGTGGATTAAATGTGTGGAAAACAGGCCTAGTTATGGTGACTAAAGATTTAATGTAGCTGTTAATATTATGTCTTAGTAAGCGTATATAGGAATGTGTTTCTGTCTTGACAAAGTCTGTATTTCATTTTAGCACCTGATTGAAGTGTTGATGTGTATTTACGGCGTAATGGCCAGAATTGAAATGTGTAATTCACAATAGGTGTGTCACCCAAAAATGGCATGAACACATTACAATCAACATTACAACAATTCGGGTGTGCATTTTGATCACATTAAAAGGATCTTCCTGTTGCAAGCATCGGTACTTGTGTCTCTGAGTCCAATTATGTAAATAGTGTGTATGTTTGCATTTGATACTGCCAATGAATAGCAATTGCCTTGCTGTTTGTTCGCTTAAATGAACTATGTAACTTTTGTTTACTGTTTTCCTCATTTCAATACGCACCTACGTATCTAATGTAGACCAACAATTATAAATACTGCTGTAAGTGCAATATCAGGGTCTGTCTGTCTTTGTATCTGTTGGTTTGAGCTTTGGTGTATATAAATGTCCTGATCGCAAGAAAGTCTACGTGACCCGATTTTCAATTGAATCAGTCTAGTAAGTTGTTGCTTGTTTTCTTTTCATTCCATATAGAGAAACGACGATTGTGTGCTATTGTTTACGATGCCAAAAGTAAGTCAATATTTAGTCCAAAGTTTAATCATGATCTTCTTCTGACTGTGCGAAATATGATTTTCAAGGGTTAGTGCGATTCGTGAAAGTGTACATCAAAACTCAAGTTCTACCTTCATACTAATATGTATTAGTGGACAGATACACATGTTAAACCATTTTCCTTTGTTTTAAAGACTGTGTGAAGCTGGGTAAACTGGTTTCATTTTGTACAAGTGCTAATTAATTTGAGAATATTGTAACTACATAAATATACAGGCATCATTTGTAAATCCATTCTAAATTCCAAGTACATATTAGTTATGATGTTCGGCTTTCTTTGTCTTTATTTAGTAATTTGTACTTTGTACAATGGTTTTAAAGCATATGGGTGTGGCATTTGCAAAAATTTTAATATGTGTAAGGCATGCTGTGAGTAAGCACTCAAATAAATTCCGTTTATGACGAATCCTAAGTAGCGTAACGGTGCACTACAATAATGGTCAACAAATAAGAGACTTACTATTGCAAGTGTCTACCCAACTTTAGTTAATCTATTTGAAAATCCATAGATTCTTACTTTACTACACTACCCTAATAACTTACTACAAAGTACCAGCTCAGCTACCCATCGTGCTTTAGTCAGTAAGATCTACTTGCAAAAAAAACATATGTCTATCTACGAGAAAACGAAACAATTACCAATTTTCAGCAAAAATAATTATTCGTTAAGCCAGCATGTAAACTATATATAAGCATTATTAGCTAAGACTGTTAAAGTCAATTCATTGTATTGTTAAATGTTGATGACAAAAGTACTTAAATGGGCTTGACTTGTGGAAATTTCCTGTTGGTAACTGCCTGTTAACATCTCAGTTGACAATGTTATCTCAATAATGATAATTAATTACTATCATTATCGTTATTATCTTTTAAAAGCAGAAAAAAGAGTGCATTTACATTGTGTACAGTATTATGTTTCAGCAAAAAATTGGGGACAAGACACAATGCTAGAATGAATACGTTTTTGTGCCTACTCCAATGACCAAAAGTGCATAATGTAATAGTATAAATGATGACTTTTGTATTATTCCGTGCACTAAGACTCTATTGTCTATTAAGTTATGAGATATATGCGTGTATTTGTACAAGTGCATATGTTGACCAGAAAATAATATCATATCAGTTTTTAAAAGTCAGTTGGTTGGACGTTGGACCTCATGTTGTCTTCTCTGTCTTGTATTGTCCTTATATAGTAAGGGACTCCAGGTCTCACCAACTCCTTCGGCTTAAACTGACAGGCTGGCTAAACTTAAACATGTACACTGATGTAATAAATAGATTTATTTTGTTATTCCATGCAAAATGTGCATGTACTTTTAAAACTTCCTGAATGTTCCTTTGGGATACAGTGGCAGAGAACAAATATTAGGTAAGACCATGTGTAAGACTTAATAAAAATCAGGCATTGTAATAAAATTACTTTAACTCAAACAGAATATACGTTTATGAAGTTCGTGTATTTATAGATACCTACTCAATACTATGTGGAGATCATTTCGCATAGGAATACTATAATAATATCGTGCTAGTATAATATTATTAGTACACCAACATCAGCAGTCAACATCTATCCAAATACTTTAATTGCAATTTATACTAGAATTTCAGATCTTGTACAGGGTGTTGTAATAGTGCTATAGTGTTTAACCTCAAATAAATTTTGAACGAGTGACTTAATTTTAACGAGATATATAAATCATTGTAAAGAAGAAGAAATTTCGAGTAAATTCTCAGAATGCTTTGCATACTGCATTTCTCTGGTGAGAGAGAAAATATAAATTTCGGAAACTTAAATGAGTTTTTCTCGCTTGGACCACCAACAACTTCTAAACGGGTATCTTAATCTAAACAAGGTACACATCATTGAAAAGAGGAAGAAATTTCGAGTAAATTATCAGAATGCTTTGCATACTAAATGTCTGTGACGATATCAAAGGTGAGGGAGAAAATTAATTTCGGAAAATGTGTAAGTTACCTTAAATGAGTTTTTCTCGCTTGGACCGCCAGCAATTTGTAAACGGGTATTTTCATCTAAACAAGATACACATCATTTGATAGAGGATGAATTATCAAGTAACTGCTCCTCTTAGCATACATATGCTAAGACTGTTACAGAGTTAAATAGGGAGGCCACAAATAGACTTTTGTTAACACCCAAATAGCCAAGTTATTTACATGGGGGACACAACTACGAAAATCTGCAAATAACCCACAGAATTCATGCATTTTTAAAATTTACTCAAAATTTCTCTCTTTTGAATGATGTGTAATTTGTTTAGATTAAGATACCCGTTTAGAAGTTGTTGACGATCCAAGTGACCTTTGACATAGTCACAGACATTTAGTTAAAATTAATCCAGCCATTCAAAAGTGATTTGAGCTCAAACACTATGGTTTACAATAGTGTATACCCTGTATGTATATCTGTATATAAGTATCATCTATGTGCGGTGGATAACTTATATTATAAGTTTAGCTTCTTAAAGCACAAGCCGTTAGTCACACCAAATTAGAACCAAAGTCAAAATTGAATTATGTATAAAGCAGAAGACCGTTGCTTTGCGCTGCAAAGAAAGCAACATTTAATTAAACTTTGTAAAGCTTTGACTAACACTGGGGAGGCAAGTAAATGAAAATACTCAGTCAATGTCCAAAGAAAGGATTTCGTTAAGAGTTTACAATTGAAAAGTAAATGCGCGTTTTGTATGATGTCTGGCACTGGATATTTTCTACCGTTCCGCTCTGTCTTTATATTGGATTTACTGTAAAGGACAACATTTACCACAACATTCACAAGAGTACCTATTTTGAATCTAATTGCTTATTGTATGTGCTTTTAAGTCCAGTAATACAGTAATAGTAATACATACATTACATTTTATTCGTATAAATGATATGACCAAGACACGAGAGCAAATTGAATTACCTGTAAAAAATTCTTGAGTATTGTTTGCGGAGCGAAGTACATAGTGTACTGTGTATACCACATCACATAATCACAATATTGTAAAGTATTATTGCGTAGCATTTATTATGGTGTGCTGCATCAACATGACAGTTTGTTCTATTGCATCAATGGTCACTAGGGTATGACCACAAAATCTTCCTTTTGATAGCCCTGCCTTTTTTGGTTGCATCCATTCCATTAAATCACAAAAATATTTTTAATACCTGTGTATATGCAAGTGCATATACAAAACTCATATTTGGAGATCCCATTTCATTCAACCTCCATCTTCCCTGCAAAAACAACCAACTATTGTCATTAAGTACGCATACGTAGTATTCCTACTGACAGAACATAATCCTGCGACTTTGGAACCATAATTTATTCTCCTTTCATTGACAATATCTCTGTCAGAGCAAATAATTTGAAATAACATGAGTTGCATATGCTATTAACTAGACTACGGATATCACGCACAGAATTCAAAGTATAGCATACACCTATAGGTAGGTAACATTGCCTGTACAATCACAATGATTGGATTTAGCAAAATGTAAATATCCAACCATATGCAGACCCAAGGTAGTTGATAAATTATTTTGCAATACAACCGATACAAATAAACTGATTTTCATATCCCATTGCTTATGTGTAACTGAATTATTACTTGCCCTCGCATGGCAAGCAAAACTTACAAGCACTTTATTAAGTTGCTTACATCACTACATACATTTAATTTAATTTTCCAATTACATTGTGCAAAGTTCTTCCGTGAAGATTAAAACGATATTGCTTTCTCGTCAGATTGTGTCATATGCGTACTGGTTCTCGTCATAAATGATAGAAACACCATGTAGTACATGAATAATAATGAAACATTTATGTTAATACGGGTCTGGTAAATCATAAATTCATTCTTTTGACGAGGAAACTGGATTAAGATGTTCCTTTCTTATCATCATCATAAATGTACTTGTATAGTAGTGTACTAACTACAGCACATAAGTAACAAGTATGCAGTTAAAATCCAACAGTAACTATATTATATTCTATTGCAAAATAAGTCTTAACGAATTCATGCAAAATAATTTGTGTAGGCAGACAACAATCATTCTGCTTATTAACAAAACGATCATCATATTGTGTCTGTGAAATGTTGCTTTCTTCTCACACAATGATACTATAGTGATTCATTACAAGAATGCTATTGCAATGCACATAATTCTTTAGAAATAAGTATCATTCCATGTTCTTCATTTTTAAAATGAGTATCAACGGAATATCTATCACATTTGTTTAACGCGAAAGAATCTGTGTGGGTAAAAAGCATTACGCATGTGCATTCATTTTAATTCTGTATTCAAGTGTGTGACATGTATTCACTTTAAATGTAAGTGATTTCTGTTTGTAAAATGTTATGCCATATGGCATCGATAATAATGAATCACTCAAGTTTGGAATAATTTCGTGGCCAACGACGAGACATCATAATCATCGAGACATCGTAATCGTAATCTATTAAAAATACAGCGAATGACTATTTTGGAAGTGAAGGATAAAAGTAAGATGCCATCATTCAATGGAGCCAATAAAGGAGACAATGACATTTAAATCCAATTACTGTTAATTTTTATTTCTGCATAAGCAGTGTATTTTTTGTGAACCAGATGAATAAATGGACATGGACAGGTAAATGACAGCTAATGCTTATGTTACGCTCATGAAGCTGTAGACTCCACTACTGCCTTTTCACCTAATCATGAAGTTCTACTTGAATTTCAACAGAGCAGTTTGCTTTCAATCCAGATATCTAAACTAGAAATAAAATGATCAGTTAGCATAGCGTGTGTGGGGGCTTTGTGACTGTGGCTGTTNGTCAATTACTGTGCAGTTAGTGTAGATAACCAGTCTGACAGAAATATTATGCTGTCTCCACCACCTACTCCCTTACTTGTCAATATGAACCACCGTATATATTTGCTGATAGAAAATTACTGGTAGCCAAATCCATTTCTTGGTTCAGTATCCGATTTAGTTTGATTTTTATGCAGTTTTATATGCTTTACACACGCACATGCGATGAATGTGTTGGTAACCCTCTGAGTAATACGGTACCTATGTATGTGTCTTAAAAAAAGACGTTTTAGCATGTACGGTCATGTAGCCGCCTTAAGTTACCACCAAGAAGGAAAATTGAGTTATGGTGCTGGGAGAAAATATTTATTAGCATGGAAAAGGTGCCTAGGTAAGGAAAGGTAGGTTTGTCTATTTAGCATGTACTGTCATGTAGCCGCCTTAAGTTACCACCAAGAAGGAAAATTGAGTTATGGTGCTGGGAGAAAATATTTATTAGCATGGAAAAGGTGCCTAGGTAAGGAAAGGTAGGTTTGTCTGTGTGCAGTAAGTCATTAAGCTTATAAACCATTTAAAGCATATATAATTCAAGTTGAAAGATCTCCGTCTGCGAATTATATTGCTGTGGAGTGGGGTGGATGAAGAGAAGAGACAGAACATGGCAGAATATTTTGACACAACATTTATTCATGTTTTTCGTTTAATATGTCATGAATGCTCATTACTTACATACAAATCAACATTAGGTAGCGTGGCACTGTTATGATTCGTTATCATTGCTAATGCCCAATGCTCTAACATATTTTTAAGCTCTAAATAAGATATGAATAAGGTACGGTAGTTGGATTCTGTTGTGACTGTCTGTAATGTAAGTAAGTAATGTGAGCAGATAAGATGGCAAAACTAAAGAGAGTAAAAAATCAGGGTTGGGACTTATCATTTCTCTGCCATTCCTTTCGTTTGTGATATGGTTTTATTTTATATTTGTGTGTGGTATGGTTGGGTCGGCTATGGATGTGTGCCATCATATAAATTCCTCAAGTCTGTGAATGCGTGGAGATGTCAGGGAAGTGGGTGCATTAATCATAGAAACAGCTAGTGAATCCTGGTCATAAAATCAGATCAGTTGAATATATTTTCCCTACAAGTCAAGTGTCGAGTTGAGTGACCCATACGCAATACCAGATCCTCTTGCCTTAATTTACATTATAAATATATCTACACAACTATATTTTCTGCATACTTACATATAATTAGATTCATTTGTAATTGGAGGATTAAAATGTATCCTCCCCTATCTATTAAATGTTATAGATCCTAAATGCTATGCTAAGCTCAACCTAAATTAGCATTTTTGAAATCTGCTACCACTGCTAGTTTACAATAAATTATGACATGTTTATTAAAATACAATTTGAGACGTATTTTGGTACAAACATGATACTACTACGATAAGATGTAACTGAAACTTCTATTTTGCATACACATTTCCAAAATGAGAAGCTAATAAATCAACAAATTACTAACAGAAGACAAGAAAGACTTCGCATCAAAGTCAATTAAGTAATTGCCAGGGTTCATATCACTAAATCTTGACTCAAAGGTGTGGTTTTCTTCTTTTTAGCTATACTCCTGAAATTTAGAAGAGCAGGAGAAGCCAGTACACATGACTTGGTCTCTGCAATGGCTCAATACACGTGCTGGCACCCAGAATTTTGTGGTGCATATTTATTTGAATTGGTATGAAGGGAATAAACTTTATAGACGGGACTACGTGCTCGTAAATAATATTGCATGGATACACAGATCGTTATTTACATATAGAATACTTTCACTTGAACCTTAAGGAAAGACTATGGTGAAATGTACAGCTATTTATATAGACAAATAGCATGGTTTGATAAAATATGCGGAGATCCACAAGTTATGGTTCTTACTGTATGCATGCTTACCTATTATTTGTCATATAAATTTACACTTATGTCGTGTCTGCACATAATGTATGACATAAATATACATTCATATGCATTGTATCTTATCCACTTGTCCTTGTAGTCAAAATATATGTTTTCGTTTCCTAATCGAAACAAAAAATAAGTAGGCCAAAATCAACCAAGTCGCAAAAAGAAGAGTTGGCGATAACAAAATCACAGACATGCTACAGCTATTAACAGTTTCAGATCGATGTACAGTATAATAGATACTTAATACGAAAAAAACTAATGGTCAATTAAACAGTGACATAATAATCGATATGAAATGCAAACAATTTTGCCTCTGCCTAATTACTAATTACAAATACCGAAATCATGTTCTCATTTTACTTTTGTGGGAAATTGAAGTTCTTTACGAACCTTTTGTCTGTACAAAAGGATGAAGAATAAATAAAAAAAGATCTTTCTTTACCTGTTTACTGTTTATATTAGTAAGAATAAGAATCTATTATTCAGTATACAAAATGTTTCCGGAAGTTGGGCTTGACGTACTCCGTATTCCCCCCGGATGATGAGACTACAGATAGACTAGAGTTAAAAATAGTATTAATATTAGTATATGAATTGCAGTAAATATATTTGTATGATATACTGACAATCAAATTTTTGCCATTAGTAGGTCTGATTTGTTATTGGTTATTGACAACTTATCATATATAATTGAAAACGCTAAGTGAATAGCTAAGGCATGAGTCAATTGCATAAGAAATTAAGCGCATTAGTCGGTCAATATGAGAAAATTTGATTAAAAATGTAGTTTGGGTGTTATTAATGTAGAGATTCAATTGAGCATCCGTTTGTGTCTCGTTGTAAAATAGGCTGTGTAACTAATAGGCTGGCTGTCCCTTTCTATCTTGTGTTTCGGAACTCGTGTCATGTCAATTCAATTACTCAATTGAGCACTGCAGCAGAGAGAGCACCACACACATCCCAATCAGAATAATATCGTTTGGGCCGAGATTCAATGGGATGTCATGTTATGTGTAGGCCATATATAAACGGGCGAACATGATGTAGCTAAAGTATACTCGTTGAACACACACACGTAGTATCCATGCATAGACTTATGTTCTATTTACAAATACGGTAAGTTGCAAGTGAGAAATGTTTTTTTCCCTGTCGAGTCAAGTATAAATAGCCCGTGTGTAGTGAGTGGTGTGTGTGCGTGTTCCCAAATTGAATTAAGCCCATTTGATGTGATGTGAAGTGATGAAGGAAAGGATCATCATCTTTTTATCGCCCACCATCATCATCACTCAAAACTTCAACTACCTACAACATTTCGCATTTTTTGCTCTGCGTCACCCAACCCGCTAGGCTCCATCTCCTCCAAACCGTCAAGCCAAAAGATGAGCAAAAAGTTACAAGTGACTTGGCTTGGCTTTGACTTTTGACTTGGATCGGTTGTCTATTAATGTCATAAAACTATCACTTTAAATTTCAATGTCTTGTCAGTTTGAAATGTGAATTTGGAACAAATGGACCGGACGGCAGAACTGCATTTGGAAAATGGAAAATTAATGGGGGAAAGAAATGGTCTGCAAAAATAAAAAAGGGTACTTAAGACTCTAATGCGAATTTGAGAAATTGAATAATAGAATCTAATAGAGTGCCAAAGAAAAGTTGAAAGAAAATGGTGCTATTAAATGTGTGAAGTAAACTGTAGTTTAATTTAGAGCTTTGTGCGTGAATTGTCTAATTGTAATTTGGAGAGTGAGAATATGGGGCTGTGTGACTTGACTGGTTGTTGTTATTGTCGTCCGGGTTGATAACCTTTGATCTCCTCTATCAAAACAAATGTCTCTGCAGTCTGCATCAGCTGCACTTCCCCTGACAGCTTCTTTTTTATTGTCACTTCATTTTCATTCGCTTCCTTTTGCTCTTCGTCCAAATAAATTGGTAATTTCATTCAGTTAGTTAAATTAGAGCGTCCATTTCATCGTTTACTAGACATCAGGCTTAACTGCTGTTATAAATTGATACAGATTGTGTTCTTCAGTGGAAAACTGCTTTTCATTCGATTTGCTCGTTGGAATTGGACACTTCATTTCATTATACATTGATTCACGAATAAAATAGTCTGTCACAGTGGCAAGGCAGGGCCGAGCAACTAGAAAAATGATAATGAATAAATCAGCCAAAAAACATCCATGAGATTTCTATCTGCGAATTCAAATGACTTTAGACCTAATAAGCCTTTGCTTAATAATCTGCCACATTCTCATACATTACACTCTACAACGATTTGACTACATCTTCAGATTTCCTTCGGCTCAAGAAATTAGCCTTTAATCCTTATTTATTAAGAAAAGCATTCTCCGAACTAGAAATACTTCTTGCCTTGCCTTGATTCTCTCATTTTATGTTTTCCCTGTCAATCCCCAACTTTATTCACAGCAATCAATTAGCAGCCAGATTCTAATAATCATCCCCTAAATTATTGTTAACATATTTAAAGCGAGAAGACATCTCATATCATCGATGTCTTTAGCCAACTCAGACGGATGGCAAAGGATGCTACTTTTAATGGACTTTTGCGATGCGTCGGCATCTGTAGACCTGATCTCCCTAATAGATATTAGGGCGTAGCGAAGAAGACTTGCTCACTATCAATATATCAATATCGATTCTTTCTCTGGGCTAAAGGTTAGAAAGGTGCGATCAAGATAACATCGGGCTTTCTGTCGAGAACCAAATCTATTGTCCGCAATTAAAGTCCACTATCGTTTATATACATTTATAACCAAGTTTACTTGTTCCTCTGCTACCTACTACTTCACTTTTTTACATTTCCCTAAGGTATTTCTTACTCTATCACAGTTATCATCTGTTCAGCTCTGCTTTGTTCTACCATCCCACTTACTTGCACCTCACAATCACACAATCATTCCAGACCATATTTAAATGCATTACATGCAGAAGACCCTAATACACTTTGACTGATCCAGTTTCAGTGACTTGACAAATTAAAGTGGCTTTTAATTAAGCATCCAAGACAAAAGCCAGGAAAGGAGATGAGATGACAAAGACAATTCCTGTTAAGTTACCAAACAGCCACACCAGACACAGGAGACAGACCAATAATAATAATATATCTATCAAGACGCAGACAAATCCAATTTCCATCCCGTCTCAATCACGACAAATATTTCAGCTCAGACAATGTGAAAAGCCGGGTAACAACATCTACAATTAAATTAAGACTATTAATAGCACCAAACAAACTATAACTGCTTAGTTAGTCGGGGTATTATTAGCATCTAGTTAATAACATATCGGATGATTTATAATTCCATACCACTTATTGAAAAGAGCACAGATATATACAGATTCGTTTAGAATAACGTAGCTACAAGATGTAGTGCATCATATCTGTACATAAACTGATAATCCATCCAACAGTCCAGTGACTCCAGGCGACATACATTTCATGTGGGTGGATCGTTTCGTACAACAATCGGATGATTTATAATTCCATACCACTTATTGAAAAGAGCACAGATATATACAGATTCGTTTAGAATAACGTAGCTACAAGATGTAGTGTATCATATCTGTACATAAACTGATAATCCATCCAACAGTCCAGTGACTCCAGGCGACATACATTTCATGTGGGTGGATCGTTTCGTACAACTTCACATTGGAACGACAATCGTTTCCAGTTCATTCAACATTTTTAAGCCGTAGCTTTGACTTTTATGTAGTGTTATGAGGCACATATTGTATCACAGCTAAATTGCTCAACCAGCACCTAAGCTAGTAATATGCCTACTTAATATTATAATATTATATGCTTATAGAACATAAAAGAAGGAAAATTTCAACCATTTTGTAGGAAGCTGCAATATTTATCACATATGAAATTATACAGAACAACTTATATAGTTTATTGGCCATAATTTGGTTTCATTCTTGTATACTATCTAAATATTATTTGAGCTCTGTGTCTCAAAAATGCTTGTGAGAGTAGCACTATGAAGGCATATGATAGGAGACAGACATATATACAAGACAGCCGACAACCCTATTCAAGATTACGAGAGAAATCAATGAAACTGCTAAGAACTAAGAAAGATTTCATTCAATTATTACTTCCAATTAAACCACACAATGTAGAAATGCATAAAACCCAAGTCAGTGTGTACTGAGATGTATTTCAATTTTCAATGGTTGAGCAAAAGTCATACATAAGATGGAGACATATACAAAGTACAAACTACACGTTGAAATTTTGAAGCAATAAGTTAGCAATGATGTTATAGTTGTCTTAAAGTAACAGATAGTGAGTAACAAGTACAAGTACAGTAGAGAGAATATCAGAATAGGTTTGCCATGCCAGAAAGGAGACGCGACTATCTTTTTGATAGAGAAGATCATGCAGGCAGGCAAGAGGAGTTGAAAGCCAAACTGAGCAACGGTTATATTCTTTCTGGCGAGTTCTTCTCCTGATCTGTCTGTGATTGCAGCAGTTGACTTTTTCCCGACTTATTTCTCATCTTCATTGCTCTGCTGGTAGTGAGCAGAGATACTACTGAGAGAACCTGTTGCACTAATAATTTGCATTTTCACTCCACCACCAAAAAATCTGCGACTTATTTGTGCATTTTGCTGCAATTTAGACTCGGGTCAATGTGAGCCCATTTAAATACCCATTCATACATAGAAATCACTTGTAATCAAGCAATCTTAGTTGTATCTTACCTGACAATTCATTAGTTTCCTTTCTCCGACTTTCCTTACATTTATATCTTAATTGGCCCATCTCCCTGATTTAAAATAATTTTTCTACATTCCATTTTTCAGTAAATTGAATCAGTTGACTTCTCTAATCAGTTTTAATTTCCTGTTGAAGTTGGTTAGTGTAAGCGTGAGCAGCAGTCGCGTGAAGTGCTTTCTTAATGCAGAAGCTCAACTTGTTGCTTGAGAGCAAAGTCCATCCTACACATTTTTCACTTCTCTAAGCTGAGCTGCAGTGTGAGACTCGAAAAGAAACTCAGATCGCCTCGTGAAGTTGCTTTAACCATTATAAGGAGCTAGGATCTGATTTGCTCAGTCAGTTGAGTCAGATTGTGTCAAACTCTGATTTCAAGAATTGTCAGCTTAAGTTAAGCTTTTGTGCTCTGAGTGAGCTAAACTGATTGCGAGACAGACGAGAGGAAAGAAGCCAATTGACAAACGTGCAGCCAGCATTCAACTCCTGCCCCATAAAAGTCCACTTTAGACTCTTTCATTATCACATATTTTATTTGCTCTTTTTGGTCGTGGGTGCTTCTATTCACTTTCTGTACTTGTAACTGTTCGTAAGTAGACATTAAAACGGACATTGTCAATGTCATTAACATAACGGAAGACCAGAGACACTTGACATCCAACCTAGCCTTAAAGTTTAATTACCGATCACTCACAGACAAGAACAATAAACTTGGAAACATTTGCATCGTACTCACTCCAATTGAACATTGAAGTAATTTAGAGTCAGAAAATGAAACTCGAGACATTAAAAATGCTCTAAGAAATACGTGCCCATACATACATTATCTTCTGTTATGCTCACTCCAATTTCTTTCAGTATGCCCTCAAAATGAAACGGTTATCTTTGGAAAGACAAGTTTGAAGTTGAGATTTGGATTTCGTGAACTTGTTGGTTGAGTTCTGTTTTGTCTTT
>JABASH010002210.1:0-21310 GCA_019776445.1 Tomocerus maximus
ACATGTACTTACACTTACTGCAGAGTGTGCAGAGATATTTTCTTAGTACGTGCCTGCAGAACTATTCCTTCGAATTCATTAGCTATCAAATGTAAATACCACAGGCACAACCGTGAGTATAGAAAAGAATGAGCTGCAGCATTGGTAACTTATAAAGTTGTAATATCATTGCGGTTCTTTTATCATCTTAGAGCTATGTACTCCTATTGTTCTAGTAGGTAAGGTGATTATTATTATTACATTAGGAAAGTTGGCAGAATTTGTGACGTAAAGGGGCTAACAGTTTTTCGATGCGTCGATGCACCAACAAATTGCAATAGAATAGAACTTTCTTTCTGAACAAGAAGTTGTGAGTAGGTACCGCAGTCGCAGGCCCTACACTCTGCAGTACACCATAGTAATTGTGTTCATGATAATATTATTGTGGATAGAGGATAGGAAAGTCGTATAATGTCATCGCATCGTCGTGTCAGTCAGCACTTGATTCATACTTGTGGCGGAGTAAATAGTTAAATACGAAGGAGCATAGAGGAATGAAGCAATGTCTGGCGAGTGTGTTAGTTAATCTATATGCAAAGTGAAGTATGTGCTTATACATCCAATGACTTGTCAAGCAACTCCTTGGATCCAATCCATTGCAATTTCATAGTTCCATGTATATGAAATGAGCGATGACGTTAGAATTTGGTAAGACACTGTCTTTCGACTTTGCAGATGTTACTTAAGACAAGACCCATCGCATCGCTCCTATCTGGTTAATATTTCCTTAGGCAACTCCACTCCCAACCTCAATAATCCCGTGGAATAGTACAGCCAGGCATCAGAAAAATTAAAATTTCCAAGTTTGCTCCCAGATTGCTCCCAGATTTTTCACACGATGTCTAAAAAGCGACGTCGGCCGAGTTGTCGAATGGGTGGAGCTTAAGAAAAGGGGCGGGACAGGGTTGAATTTCCAAAAATTTCTGATGCCTGAGTACAGCAAATTTGCAACGGAGATGAGAATTGAGTAAACAAGCGATAATGCACCATTTTAGTGCTTACTATCTACAGAGCCACGCTAGCTAGTCAATAATCTTCGTGGGTAAAGGTACAGCTTATATACTATGCATATTTGTATTAGTTTATAAAAATGCATTATATACTTAGTTCTAGGATATAAGACTCTTTTGCACTTAGTACTACAGACGAAAATAATACTTCGTCAGCTTTTGACACTTCGGCTGTTGTTAATTTCTCTGGCCTAATAAAAAAAGAGGTCATACTATGATATCATTACCAACTACAACTGTTATTGTATATTATGCTGAATTAATCTGTCCTCGTCTCATCATTAGTAGTTGTTGTGCAAGCAACTTTTAAGCATTATTAGCAAAGAAATACAATTTTATCTGGATATTCTATTTTTGAAGGTTGACCCACGTAGAGTTGAGATCAAGCATTTATGATCGAGCAACAATATTAATAAATTAAATGTTAAGACCCTCAGCTCACCTTTATTTAACGAATGTTTTTTAATTGCAGGTGAACTTCATTTGCTGTCAACTGTTTGCACTATTCCTTAGTTTTGCTTTGAAGAAATGGGTAAAAAATCCACATACGAAATTGTGGTACTGTCTCATATCTGGAGTGGCCATTTGTTACTTTTGTTTCGGTACACAAATATTTCACATAGTCATTTCGTCTGGAATCAGCTACCTTGTCATCCGATCTGCAAAGACAAATGCCATGCCATGGTTAGTAACTCTTCACACAATCTTGCAGTGGTCATATGATATAAACATATATTATGAAATAAAACCTATTCATTGCTTATCTATCGTGTACAGGATTGTTCTCGTCGTATCCATGAGCTATTTATCCTACCTACATCTCAAAAGGCAGTTTTATGAAACTGGAAACTACACATTGGACATTACAGGTGAGAGAAATTTATTCTTGATATGAAGTATGAGAACTCCTACAGTTCAGCCAGATATTCCTGAAATTACATTATCTGTGCAAGTAATCCAATCATCATGTAAAATTTATGCATGTACCCGCAGTAATCATGAGCATGTAATGAGATTTCCAGGAAATATTCTTGAGGCTGCACATACAAATGTTTGGTAAATTTATAACCCGGATTATATTCCTCAGGTCCTTTGATGGTACTGACGCAGAAAGTAACTTCCCTGGCATTTTCTGTCCGGGATGGTGTGGAACAAAAGAAGAGTGAAGACTACAAAGGGACTGAACTACAAAAGAAATATGCAGTCAGGTTCGACTCATTTGTCTATTTTCAATTTCCTCTTCAGCATTGCATCTTGCTGTGATCGATGAAGTAATATCCTGAATTTCATGCAATAACAACGAATTTCTATTTGGTTTCAGTGAAACGCCTGGATTGTTGGAATTTTGTAGTTTTATTTTTCAATTCCAGTCGATGTTAGCTGGCCCATTAGTATTATACCGAGACTTTGTGGACTTCATCCACACAGACAATTGCCCAAGCTCCCTCAAAGTTGTTCTAGGAAAACTGACTGCAAGTATTTTCTTTGCTATAATGTTTATTAAAGTGGGGCCGCGATTTGATATTGGACATCTCAAAGGTATTTACTCGGAAGTCGGAGTGAAATCATTAATTTTTAACATCTGCGATTCTATCATAAAATGTTGACTAACTGAAATGCCTGAATATTATAGACAAAGAATTCCTAGAAGATACGTCAATGGTTTACAAAATGTTTTATATAACTTGTGCCACAACACTGGAGAGATGTAAATACTATCACGCATGGATATTAGCTGACGCTGTTTGCAATGCTTCAGGCTTGGGATACGATTGTGTAAAAAAGACTTGGGATTTGGTAACAAACGTGGACGCTATCGGTTTTGAGTTCGGTTTAAATCTTAAAGAGAGTTTGGACGAATGGAACAAAGGCACCGTAAAATGGCTTCGGCACGTTGTTTACGAAAGATGTCACACCAGCGTCAGAACTTTGCTCACCTATTGTGCTTCTGCTGTCTGGCACGGATTCTTCCCAGGATATTATCTCACCTTTTTATCCGGAGCTGTCTTCACTTCCTGTGCTCGGATGGTACAAAAATCCTTCTGCAGTCAATATTTTTGCAAAATCTACTGATACTTATAGCTAATGAGAAATGTTGCCCGCGGGAATTGGGATTTCATTTTCCGGTGTCTGTATTTTTCGTAGATCCGTAAAGAAGTTCGCCCATTCTTCCTATATAACCGGATTTCTAAAGCGATCTACGACTTCATTACTTGGCTAACTACCCGGATGATCATTTCTTACGTCACCTTCTCATTTGTTCTGCTTGATTTCATCCCCAGCCTTTTCGTGTTTGCGTAAGTTAACTTTTGCAATATGAAATACGCTGCAATAAGAAAGTATAATGTAATTCTTTGAACGTATTTGTCTTCCACAGTCGATTGTACTTCATCTTCCATATTGCTGCTGCCGGAGCAATGGTGATATTGCCAAAAGTTGGCAGAAAAATTGCCAAAATCAGGGATAACAAAAGACCACTGATTACTTCTATCAAAAAAGAAACCCCATTAGTATTAAATGGAGCAGGAGATGAGGAGCCCCTCATCAACAGAAACGGCAACGATATCTTTTACAAAAATTCCAACAGCGTGTCTGGATTACTTTCTGGGTTTGTGGAGTCCCAAGAGGACAGATGGAAAGGTTGGACTATCAACACTAGTCTCAATGGTGGCGGCATAATTAACTTGAAAACGGGCTGAATATTTTGTGTAACAAATAATATACATAAACATTCAAGAGCATAATTCTGAAATGAAACGAAGTTAGATTATTATTACTATTATGAAATGTGTGCAATACTATAAAATGCTCTGAAAATAAAGATTTTCATTTCGTACTTATATTGGGGTCAATTGGGTTCGCGATTTTTTCCAGAAATTGCAATGCTCCCACTACATGCGTATCACAAAATAATTTTACATATTCTACAGATAGAATGTAAAAAATGATTCTTTACTTGGTGCATTATGAGAGTATGAAGTGAAAATGAGCTTCACGAAAGCAGAGACCATCTTGCATTTCCATTTTCTGCATGAAATAGGACATACAGATAGTCATATTATTTAGTCATCAATTTTAATACATGGTATTGCAACTTATTGAAACTGTTTAGCAAAAGGAGGTTTGTACTCGACAGATGGATTACATTTAGATAATATTGTTTTATTTAGCATGGGTTTTGAACTGTCATAAATGGTAAGATGGATGCATTATTGTATTATTCCGTGTACATTTACTTACTTACGTACTAAGGAGATATTTACATTTATACTATAATACAATTGTTATCAATCCATAACCAAACCTTTACACTCATTACAATTGTACATAGGCACTTTTAAAAACAATAAATAAATCTTATTTGAATTTGCAAGGTATTTCTTAGGAAAGCTTAATATTTAACATTTTCATTTAGTTAATTGTACAGTTGTTGTTTATATAGTCCATCACTTTTAGTCAAGTCAGAAAATGTAGACAATTAAAGCAGAAAATCGACAAAAGCTAATTAACTGTCCGAAAAGTAAAAGACCCGGTTTCGTGTTCATGAATAATATTACTTCGAATGAATTATGGTTTAAAAGTTTTAAAATTAATAACAACANATTACTTCGAATGAATTATGGTTTAAAAGTTTTAAAATTAATAACAACATAGGTAACGATTGATTCCGTAATGACGAAATCCCTGAGGATCGTGCTTATTCACACAATTTAAAACAAACAGAAGAAAAAAACCCGGATATTAATTTTCGATCAAATGCATGCAAGTACAATAGCCAGTTTGTGTGCTGGCAATTCTTACATTTGCATACTCTAACTCTAAACAATGTAATCATCAAAATAGTCATAATATAATACACATACACACGTAATAGCTTTGATTAGGTAAAGTAAGGACCTGCTTAACTACTCTTAACAAAGTAATAAGTACTTCAATAACAAATTCACTACAATTTATATTAATTAATATACCTAGTTAAATATACTTTCTCATATATTTTCGTGTATATGTAATGTAGTAGACTATATCCAATTTAAACCCCTCTTCATTCTAACCTTATTAATTCACTAGATATTCGACTTGTAGATAGTTACTCATATATTTTCGTGTATATGTAGTAGACTATATCCAATTTAAACCCCTCTTCATTCTAACCTTATTAATTCACTAGATATTCGACTTGTAGATAGTTTTATTGGAAGTTGTGCATAATACAGGCTCTGCCCTACGGCAACATCAACAAAGTAGCATTGTAGCATATTATGTTCATGAATAGTGGAGACAGAAACAATATATTTCGAAATGGAAAAATTCTTGCCCCAATAATTTCCTAATTGACTCGGCCTTTTAGAAATCAACCCCTTTAGTTAACATATCTTTTACCCCTCCTCAACAAAAGAAGTCGAATCATTGTTGGGATATGTCAAAATGGATTTAACATAGGAATGAATGAGAACTTTCAGTATACAGTGCAAGAAAGCACAGTTTTTACTTATCTATCCTAAGAATGTTTTTGAATTAGCTCTGTATCTTCCATTTTGCATTTGAAGTTTACCAATTAGAATGATCAACATCTTTAAATACTCTTTCTTATCAGATAGCATAAATTGTACTTCTATATATAGCTTTTCTTACAAGGTACGTAAATACAGACCCCTCTTCTGTTATGTTAAGTAATGTTCCTCTTCTTGGACATTCTTGACTTCCTTGACTGTTCTATCTATAGTTACAATAATATTTAAGATTATCACAAAAATTAGGTAATGCTAGCCCTTCAGACTTGCATATTAATATTACCACCTTATGGGAAAAATACCTGAAACTAATTGGTACACATCGGCAGAAAATGGTATTGTCCACCTACTTAAGGTTGGCTTCAGTACGTTGGCTTACTATGTATTATCCTACTCTACCATCCGCACCATAACTCGAGTAAAACCAACCCGAATTTGAAAATGTCAACTGATATTGAAAGTACGGATGTACTTAATCTGGAATCTCAATTTGTATTCGCGCTAATTTGCTAATACATGGAAAATATTGCTAATCTGTCACCAACGAACATACATGAACTACATTTTATCAATAAAATACAACAGAGACTAAAATAATAATTTATCTGTTAACATTGTAGTTGACAGACCAAGTGACCAAACATCAATACTACTAGGGCTTAATAACAATTATGCCTTAACAACAATAGCTACCTAAGGCAAAGAGTAACCGGGCATCAATCCCTTTGATAAATGACGCATACAGACACATACAATCCATACATATCAATGTCATACCGTAGTAGTTCAGATTGATCTGAATTTAATCATAATATTATGTAACAGAATATGTAATATCAATCAAACATTTAAAATATAAAATTCCCTAGCAGACTACATAACAAAACAAGAAGTACGGACACGTACAGGTACAATACAACGGGGGCAGACAGACCCACAAATTGTCCGCCCAGAGCTAACGATTTCTATGTTACACAAGTTTCTATTTACAAAGTGCTATCTGTACTAGTGCTGTGATAATAAATAACTGCAGGATTTGTAAACACAATCTGGCTATGCCCATAGGAAAAACGTATTTCTTATACTTTCCCTAATACTTTTAAGTGACAGTGGCTAATCTGTGTTCATTTAAGCATTTTTAATATTTTTATTGTCTTCTGTATCACCTATGACCTACCTGTATCATTATATTTACATTCGTTTATATAATACACCTATGTATGTACTTAGTCACTAAAATTACAAATTAAGTCAAGTCTATGTTATGGTAATTATTTCTTCAACTCCACGTGCAGTTTCTCTCGTCACTGGAGTCCAAGCAATCACTGAACCCATTGCACAATCTTTTTGGCTCGAGACACTCCCCTGTTCACCAATATTTGGATTAGGATAATTAATTAGCAAATATTTAATATAATCCACAAAATATTTTGAATTGAAATGTTGAATTACCCAAGGGGCAGCGATGACCAAGACAAGGTGTAGTTTTGTCTCGGAATGTAAATGAGCTATCCAATCTCATCTTTTCGTAGATCCAGTCTAAATAAGATGCGACTTTCGTGTAAACTCCGGGCCTAGCAGCTCTGGCACAGCCATAGCCATTAGATGTTACTCCATACAAAGACCATCTTCCATCACTCTCCTGCAATTATCATTAGACCATTATTGCTTCGATTTTACTATCAACACATATGTATTATTCTCAAATGATTAAACACTTACACTGCACATCATGCCCCCTCCACTATCCCCCAGGCACGCGTCTCTCTGCAAAGAAAAGAAATATTTTAAAAACTGCTGTAATAATGTCACGTACTGACTTGATTAGCTGCACAATAGTCTCAAAAATTAATTATCAGTCTAAAATTAAAATTACCCCTCCTCGATCAAAGCCAGCACAAAACATATCTTCAGTGAGTTTATACAGTGGCAAGAACAACGTTCTTTTTCGGCACTCAGGTGTCGAAATTAATGGTAACTGCACTTCTTGTAGGGTATCAGCTAAAACACAAAAAGGAAACAATAGAAAAACTCTACACAGATCATAGACGTTTTCAATTTGAGGTGATTGCTTTTTTAAGATTTTGCGAATCGATTTTCTCAGGTGTGACTTTTAAATGTGCAGAATATATTTTTTTAGCTTAGTCTTACGGAATACTCTTCCAACTTCAAAGAGTTGTCCCCACCCAACGACAGTACACAATCTTCCATCGCGTATTTTTGTGTCTCGTCCGGGTAAACAAACGGGTCGTACAAAATCTGTAAAATTGACTTCCTTCTCCAGTCGCAGCAGAGAAATATCGTTGACAAAACCAACATCTTTGTATTGTGGGTGGAGGAAAATGTGCGTTATTCTGACGACTTGTTCATACGGAGAGAGGACTGTGGCTCCTCGACGAAGCGTTCCCAGTCGAGCTACCCAGTAATCATCTTGAGAGCTAAAAAGTAGGGGAATTTCATAAATATTTAAATATCTGCTAAAACGAAGGTTATCTTCTGTATTAAAAAACAGGATGAATCTCTTACTGAAAGAAGCAATGTCCAGCTGACAACAGCCAACGCGATGAAATTAAAGTAGCCCCGCACTGATACTCCCCATCTCGATAAAGAGCCGCTTGCCAAGGCCATTCTCCAATCCCTGCGTTTGATCCACCGACAATTCTGCGAAACAGAAAATTAATTACAATGATGAGCAAAATCTGTTAAGTAGGAGATGAATTCTCAGAAATTCTATCGTTAACTATTAGTTAATAGTTAAGATAAGAAGCTGATTAACCTTCTGTACCTTGCTGCTTGAGTGTAAGCCCTCGGAGCAGTTCCGCATTGCAGATCTTGGCAAGTGACTTTAACCACCAACTTGGATTTACATGCCGTTTGCTTGAATCCCAACCCGGAGCGAGGACTTGACTCGGATGAAGAATACGTTTCTTCACTATCACCAGTGTCGTTGGAAGAAGCTCCGTAATACAATTCATAATAAGGCTCCGAACTATTAGTTACCTCGTCTTCCGTACGTTCCACCGTTTCGAAATCCCTAAGATCAGATTTGTGGCATCTTAAAATATAATTCTGAATACTGAATGACAAATTCATTTATTTAACTGGATTAAAAAATCTGTATTCTGAATATGCTTACGAGAAAGTAAGTGCTTTGCATACGGCTCTGGCCAAATCCTTCACTTCCCAATGAGAAACGACTGTGCTGAATGTTTCGACGCACAGTTTCCCCCACACACCTTTCTTTCTAACCATAAGATGCCCACTCCGGTGATAAGTGGGGGACAAATCTTCCAAGTCATCCTTGACACCACTCTGTCCAATTTTGACGCATTCGCTTTCATCATCTCCCCTGGGGCAATCCCGTTTTCCATCGCAGATCTTCTCTCTAGAAACACAAGCCCGACTTCCGGAACAAATGTACTGACCGGGACTACACCACTCTGCTTAAAATTAAGACAAAATAAAAATGGGAAAATTAAGTCAAAAATACCTGCAGTGAAATGATTAAGATGAAATTTATTAAGGTGATCAACTCACCACATTGGTTCTCATCGGAAAAGTCTTTGCAGTCTGGAATACCATCACAGATTTTCCTATGGAGCATCTGAGCTTTTAAAAGATCCACACACAAACATCCCTTTTCATCTGAATTATCTTCGCAATCTCGCAAGCCATTACATCTTGCAAATCCTGAGATACATCTTTTGGTAGAGACACATTGAAAACTATTATTGGAAGCACACTCGTGTACATTTTCGTTGACGACAACGGACATGGAAGTTTTGATTTCTGGCTCTAGTGTCGTAGGCACCGTTGAAAATGCAAATTTCAAGTCGATTGCCGATGAAAGCTTTTCAGGAACGGTCGTTGTATCTTCATCCGACTCGATTTTCGAAGGAAACGTTGTGGAAGACAAGATACTGGCTGTTAGCTCGTTAATGATCCCAATTTTGGTAGGAATGGTGGTAGCTTCACTGGAATTCGCCTTGTCAGTGTAATTATTGAATATCTCTTTCAAAAGATCTTCTACACTTTGTCCCTTCCTCAAAATGAACTTATAGACTGGGGAGTTGTTATTGACGCGAACGGAAGACAATTTCGTTTTTACAGGGTTAGGATTAGAGTTTTCTGTCACAAGCGGGACTTCAATATGACTTGTTACAATGGGCGGATTGAATTGGGTGTCAATTTTTGAATCTCTATTGAAAGATTTTTGTTCTCTGCTGGAATTTGATGTTTGAGGAGCAGTAGACGGCCAAGTTGTGGAACTCTGAGATACATTACTATTACTAAATTGGGTTGAATTCGTTTCCTTTTCAACGGGGCCACCGGCAATAACCAAGTTTACATTTTGTTTCGTAATATTTACAACTGGAGGTCCTTTAAAAGGTCCCCCCAAATGGCCACGCTGTTCGCTCTTGTCGAATTTCATCATCATGGACAGAACTTTATTCAAACTGGATGTAGTAGTGAGATCTGGGGGTAAATCTGGCATACCATCACCGCCGAGTCTGAACTTCCTTATAGGATTGGCACTTCCTGAGGGTCCACTGGTCAGTATGTCGGCGTCGTCAGCATTGGTACCATGTGGTTTTGGTCTTAAGGGTTGATTGATGCCAACGTAGGAGCGCACAGGTGGGAAAAGCGGGGCCTCCGTCTCATTTTCCTCAGGAGCGATATCTGACGCTCTCAATCGCAATTCTGCTTCGTTAGGAGTGGAAGAGGATGATTTGACTAAGTTTAAGCTGCCCAGGGTGCTCATGATTAAATCGGTTGTACTTTTCATGAGCATATCTTGCTCAACAGGGCCGTTGATAGGAATGAGTCCAGTAGAATTCTTTTTGAGAGCTGTTAGCATTGCAATCACCGAGGAGTTAAGTTTCTTCTCTTGTGTGATATCAGATTTCGTTTGACGGGTGTCATTTTCCTGATGAGCTCTCTCATTTTGACTTTGACTCTGATGAGCATTAGCATCCTGATTGCGATCATTATCATCTTGTTGTTTCGTAAGACTGCTCGAGATCAATGGAGGATATGCAGAGCTGCCCAAAGTGTCCGGCACAATATCAACACTCTCGGGATCCAGTTTGTAGATCTTAGTTTGTGGTTGACTGAGTCCGAACATATCATCACTGTCTGTATAATCTTCATCTTTGATATCCTCCGCTTTAAATTGCGTTTCTTTTTTATCGGGCTGTCCAATCTGGAAACGAGTGACTGTGGTCACGTTCGCTGTTTTCTTACGTGTGCCTCCGAGTTCTTCCGCAGGCGATTTCGTAGTTGCCTTTGTAGTAGCCAAAGCAGCTGCTGTTGTCCTCACAGGAACAAATTCACGCTCATTATTGCTATTATTATGCAACTTTTTGTCAGGACCTTCAGATTCATATTTGTTCATCTCTTTGTCTTCTTTCGGCGCAGACTCTTCTTCCTCAGTTTCGTTGGCATTAGAATGGGCTTCATTGGGTATATGCGGAATGAGCACGGTGTAGGCCGGGATTTGCACAGGCTTGAATCCTCCAGACGTGATGAGGACCTCTGACTCTGTATCCATAGGGGTGACCACAGAAGTTACAGTCGAACTGCTGTTCTGTTTATCATCCTTGTTAATCTGTGGATAATTCGTTGCCAAGTCGTGGAGAGTAGACTCATTGTCAGTTTCCGTCGTTTTCTCTTTGGTAGTTGGTGTATTCGCAGTGGATGCAGAGCCGGTGTGACCATAACCATAGTAGGTTTGCGGTTTAGATTGTGAGGACGGCGACTGTGGGGAAGGCGACGAAGCGGAAGAATCTTCTTCTTCAGAATTCCAAATGATTGTCGGTGTTGGGTTGTTGATTACTTCCACTCTGGGTCTTTTGTCCAAATTGGGGCGATTCAAAAGCGGGGTCCATGGCTTTTTGTCGTAAAACTCGGGAGATATTCTGTCGAATGTCAAATGCATTTTGTGGTTGTTGAGAAGGGAAGTGGGATCATCATCTCTCTCAGAACTTATGATTGGGTTGATAGGGATAAAGTAATCAGAAGATGATTGGTGAGGATGCTGCATAGTGAAATGTTTCCTAAAAGGGTTATTATTTGCATCAAATGTAGGAGTCGAGTCCGTGGCGTCTGATTTATGATGTGGATGCGGATTCTGATGGTCATCTTGATTTTTTATCTGCAAAACATGTGCAAACTCATCATCGTCAGTCCCAGCAGCTGCCACAAGGCCTTTCCGATCAGCGAACGAGTTTTGGGCGAATTGAGAATTTCTGTTTGCATTTGTTGACTCTTGGCTCTCTGTGTCATCCTCCCTCGACGCATCTCCCTCATCTTTTTTGTTCGCATTGTTCCTCGTGTGCTTTTCACGATCATTGGCATTCTTGTTTGCAATGTCACGATCACGATCAACATTAAGAGCAGACACAGTAGACACGTCAACAGGATGTGAAGAAGACGAGCCGTACATAAACTGGGTTGTTGTCGTCGACGGAAATAATGAGTGGGAGTTTGTCAAAGGAAACCGATGCCGATTCTGATTCTCGATGTTCGACTGCGGAGTTTTCACCGGACGGGATGGAGGAGACGAGTACACCTTTGTTGTTTGTGGAGTACTGAATGACGAAGGTCCTTGCGAATAAAAATGAACATTGGGATCGGAAGAGACTTGAACCGGACTGGGAACGCTTGGTCTTGGATTCGGATGCTTTTGCACCAACATTGTTTGCGAATTATCCGAAGTGATTGTCACAGGAGGTGGGATGCTGCTCTGCCGATTGTTGTAACTGTTCGTTGTCGGATTTGATGAATTCCTTTGGACGATTATCGGAAAAGACGGTCTTCTCGTCGTAGTTGTCACACCTACAAGATCATCATCAGAGTCAGGATCTTCCAGACCAGTTTTCGTATCCAGGAGGGAGTTTGTCAAGTCAATCCCTTCCCCTGATTGCAAATCACTTCTTGACCTTCCGTTATTAAAGAGAAAGTCCCCGTTTTCTTGCACTCCCCCTTCTTTACTGGTATTCGATTGCAGGTACGATTCTTCAAATTGGCTTGCGTTATTGTTGATATTCTTTGATAAAACTGAAATTTAAAAATTCCCTTGATTAATATATTGAAAGTTAAAAATATTATAACTCGCCCATGTAATCTACATAGATACTTTATTATTATTTATATGTATATGGGAGAATCTTGTAAGGGGGCATGTAATGTAATTCATTGGCTGATACTTGTGTAATAAATAGGTGAGTGTGGATGTATGTGGGGCTGAATATGCTATCTACTGTACTGTTCTTCTCAAATTGCATATTGCATTACACTTGAGAAGGTTCTGATAGAGTTCATATTATTGAACGTTAAAAGGATTCTAGGAGGTTATAATTTGAAATTGGTCATACTGAATGTACAAAAGTGGTCAAGATCAGGATTTTCTTAGATAATTCTTCCATGATTGCTGATTATTGAATTAGTTTGTAATCCTTTCAGTGTCATCTGCTCACAATGCAGCAGCGAGTCCTAAGTAAAACCTGCGGACATTTTTATCTGCAAGATGAAAGTGGATGGATGCGCAAAACCTCGTAGCTGACTAATAATAGAGATAATATTATGAATGGAATCGACTGAGAGTTAAAGCACGCGAGTAAATTACTAAAATTGACAAATGAAAGGGAATGGACATTGTCAATTGTCATGTCATGTCACTTTTTATCTCTTCTGTGCGAAGGAAACTGAGATAAGTGATCCTGCTTCCATTCTATATTGGTTTTACACGATGTACATTGGAAGTACATGCCACGTCTCTATTTATGTCACAAAGATTGCCGTATTGCTCAATTCAATTAAATAGAGACCTTATTAACTCACAAGGGAACTCTACTGACCAACTCGTTTTATATGATTTTATTTCAGTGTTTAGTATTCGAAAATTGCCTATCAAATTTGGATAGAGTTATTGTGATCAGAGAAAGATTTCTTTAACGTCTTGTTTACAAGTTGAGAAATAGGAAAACTATTGCCAATCCGACAATAAAAATCCGATTTTATTTACTTATTATCGGTTGAAATCAGTATAGTGAAATAGGTCAAAAATGCAGTGTAGTAGTATCTGACTGAAATTTGAAAGAGTTCCCTTGTCAGCTAAGCTCACTCTTGGTAATCCTCCTCATATGCATAATGCATTGTATAGACGAGCAGTGCTTGTGATTGAGTTGTAAGGAAAGACGTCCGTAGGCAAGAGCCTATGATATGATAATAGCGTCTCTCTCACAGGTTGATATTTCATTTATTAATTTCCATGCACAATGCACAGAAACATGTCACTTAATATTCAATGAGCAAAGAAAGCGATTTGTTGTGTGGAGGCAATCATGGCATTATTAATTGGGCGCATTCATTCTTTAAGGTTACTCAGGATTTGCAAAGAATCGCTACAATACTCTCCGTTTCTGTAAGACCAAGGAGTATTATGATCACACATTTACACAGCAATTTATTACTTGACTATTGCTAATCAGTCGTAGAAACAAATGCCATTTGAGCAGCCGTTCTTCCCTCTTCCTTTTCGGTAGATTCCTTCTTTGAGAGATATCATTACTGAATGAAATGGAGGCAGAATAACCTCCCCTCTCCTACAAATTAGGAATGACTACTTCGATAAACAGAAATAGACAAAGGCCAACAAATTCTTTTAGTCCTGATAATCTGAATCCAAATGCAACGATATGTCAATATGTCAAATTGCCATCCTTCACTCCTAGATTACTTCACCTCCTCCGGCCGTAGAAGAATTTCTAATGCCAATGATTTATGTGAACCAAAGAATTAGGAAAAGTTGACATTGGAAAATTCTAAAGACATTTTCATTATTCTACCCCGAGATTTTATATAAGGTACCCATATCTTTTGAAATGAAGCGATCATTTCATTTTATCCGAAGAAATGTCTCTATTTATTCCGTCCATTGAGAATGTCCAAGTATGTCGCTACATTTGACATGTGTGAGGAGGAGGAGAAGCCCTTCACCTACTAACGCATAAAGATCGCACTTTTGTGTAACTCATACTTACAGCTTATTATCACGTCATAGGCCAATATAATTCGACAGATTTACTTACACTGCTCATTAACCAGTTTGTTTAACATACGCTTATTGCCTACTTAACTAACAAATGCGAACTAAGTATAAGGTACCTATCTAATGGCTGTGTATTTGTTAGTGGATGAAAATCATGTTTAGAATTTTAAGGTAGACAATGTTGCACCTCCCAAGTGAAGTTTAAGCGTCAATTCTATGGAAAATTGGTAAATGTTTGTTTTTTTGCCATTGAAGTTTCTCGCAGTCGCAAAACGGTACAATAACATACAACTTCATTAGTGATTCTTGTGTGTGTCAATATTGCATGCAAGGCTGTTTGTATTTCCATCTAAGTCACAAAACAAATTATAGATTTGCAGCTCTTTGTCACAAATATGTCTGCGGCCAATAAGATTACTTTAAATTATAAGATTGCAAACTCTTTCTCTAAAAATTAAGAGACTGACTGAACTGACAAAATCATTAGCAAATTGATAGTCATAGTTAACAAAGAGTACAAATCGATATATACGATACTTGTCTAAATGGAACCGTGAACTGTATAATACAGATAACAAGTAGGAACTAACATAAACGGATGGTTTTCCAATTGTCCCCAATGTATCATTATAATAACGAACACAATCGAGTTATATCTGCATCGACAGCTAAAATAGTACTGCTGATTGAATATGTTTTAGCGTATGACAATACACAAAATAGAGTTTATTGCGCAATTTAGTTGTGTTAAAAGGATTGGTTTTCAGAATATTTCAGAATTAATGTCAATGCAAGGACCTAATACTAAATATAAAGAAGCATACTAAGTGTGTGCTGAAAGCAAACTTAATAAATGCAAAAATACGTTAAAAATGTGTTTATATGCATCTTAAAGATTTTATGTGACTATTCGTCCTGTGATATTGTCGCTCTTGCGTGACCGCGAACCAGAATTATGAGTAGGTAATGTATGTTTTATTATTAATTTTAATAACGTATTGCCTTCAGTGGGCTGAGGTAGGAATTATTACCTACTTACATGACATTGCAAAGAATACGTATTTGCTGACCACCCGTTGTCTGCAATGCTGCAGTAGTGATATCATGGACATTGGCCCCGGAGTATCTGCTAATAACGCTAATAAATTTTGCTAAGTGATTAAGAGAAGTACTAGTAAAGGCAATACCTTTTTAGCAGCTATTTATTCACTGATACTAAGTTTCATATGCAGAAACGTTGTTGCACTCTACAATGTACATGACATCAAAATGCTAGCACAAAACGGAGGAGAGGATGCGTAGGACAGGATGGGAGCTACAATTGAAATTCAAATGGCAAAGTCACTTGACTGGTGACAGTGACCGTAAATGTTTATGACTGTGTTATTATAAAAAGTGTTTTGCATTGTATCGTTGGTTTAGTATTGGTTTGCCCACGAGGAGTCGACGGTGGTCTGTTCAATGGTCTCTGATTCTACCACAGTCCACACTCGCGATGTCAAATTACAGCTATTGGTTACTTAATGCTGATTTACTGATTCTCCATGCGGTTTCGGTCAAGGCTTCTAGCATATACTTCAGCTTCATTCTTAGGCTATAGGAATAATTCATATTCCGCGTACAATACCAGGAGTAGGTACGGAGTTGATCAGTACACATGCACTACACACTTAACTACATTTGTATGTAATCATTGGGTTTTACATAATATGATACAGGAATAGCATAAAAAGTTTGAGCCCCTCAAAATTCTAGGGAGTATAATTTAAACTTGCAACCTTCGCTAAAATATCAACTTACTACACACCAAGGCAGTAACCATTTATCGATATGCTAATTTACTTAAATCCAAAATGTTCATAAATCCAAATCAGTTACATTCACGTTTCCTGGATTGATTGAAATTCGCATTTTGGAAATTCTGAAAGGTGACTCAGGATTTTAGTAAATACAATGAATGATTCTGAATTTAATAAGTGAATTCGTGAACAATTTTAGGGGATTTGGTATCTAATGTCTTGCTGTATATTTTCCCCCATCGTGCAATGGTATAAATAAATAATTTGCCCACATTTGCTAAACATTGAGTTTTCAGAGTTCAGAAATTATCAACAACAGTATAATGAGTTTCTAGGAATAAGTAGGTAATACAGCAAATTACATCCCCATGTGGGATGCACTTTGATATTGTGAAGCATTAGGTCTGCAACTTTAACTTTACAGTTTCGAAAATCAAGTTAGTTGGTTATAGTGTACAACCGGAGAGTAGATACGAGTGGGGATAATAGCCTTTGATCTTTTAGGAGACTGTCATTAAAGGACAAAACAAAATCTCCCATGCAGAATGTTTTGAGTCGACATTGTTTATGTTACCACAAGTATTTGTATTTATTGTACTTAGAAAACTGTAATAAATAGTATGGATGTAAGTATAGCAAGAATGTCGTGGTGGAATTAGGCTCCTATCTCTCACAATCAGTCCCAACCAGGAATTTCCAACCTTCGCTGAGTCTTCCTTTCCTACTGATTTTCTCACGCCTTGCATTCTACTTGTACAACTATTAGTACAACTTCTTACATCATACACACCAACATGGAAACAGACAGACTGTGATTTTAAGTCGTCTTTTGTTTTGCTCCGTGCTGCGCGAATCTGATGGGCCAATAAAACCACACCGAAGGAAATCTGCAGCTAAGTACACAAGGACCCCTAGTAAACATAATGCTCATGTTTGACGAATCCCCTATGGGGTCTGAAAATCGCAGAATTGCGGATCCTCCACTCATTACTCTAAACTCTGCCAAGTAAACAATAACCATAAAACAAAACAATTCTGACTAGTCTTTAAACGTATTAAAATATATCAGGTGGGTTTCCTTACTAAGTGGGGCCTATTTCAATCCTGTTTCGATTCGCACATCTATACCTAAATCCAGTTTGGTATATGTATAGTCCTTTATAGCATAGCACCAAAAAAATTGGCGTATCAAAGTAATTGTTAAGGAAAATTCGGAGAGGAAACGATAAAAATGATGAGAAAAACTTTTTGTTTTCATTTGCGGTGTAACTAACCTCAACTTTAATATATGCTACTCACAACATGCAATAATTACGCGTGGGCTGCGCTTCTGATGTGGGCATTCGCACCTCACAAGAATATAGATAGGATAATTATACATAAGACAAATAGGAAGTCATAATGCTATAAAACAGTCTTATCTTACCTACACATAAATGAAACACCAAAGTTCTGGAAACGGGAGATGCAGATAAAACGAAGTTCTCTGTATTGTCATCTGCCCCACGAATTTGCAAAGTCTTCGATTATAAAAAAATAGATAGCTTTGGGTAACATTTTCATTATTTTCGGCAAGACAAAGTTTTAACGCCTATTGTGCACTGCATACATCGAAAAGTACAGCAAAATGTACGACGTGACAACTTTTAAGCGATTACGAACAAACACGTTGTTTACTTGTACATAGCTAAGTTTCGTATAGAACAGACATGCACTACTACAAGTGGTAATTGTAATGCCTGAACAGGTCTAGCATTCTCTCGAGCACAAATACGAACGTTACAGGAATACACACTTAGACTGCACTACTACGACAATTTCCTACTGAATCTAGGTACATACGTATGTGGTAAGTATTTAAATATGTAACAAGATATGGTACTGACTAGTAGTATGTGCGAATGTCAGTCTATAAATAAGTAGACCATCTCCTACGTGAGCTCTTCTCGTTTCAAAACCACAAAGTGAGTAAAATGATCATTCCAACTGCAGAATTCCATCCCCTAACATTAAAACTGTGAAATGGAATGTCTACTATAACAGATATAGTTTTTCATGACACTTTTGGCACAAAAATGCTCTAGGAAACAACGGAATATTTTTTATTGGTCAGATGATGTGAGATGCCAATTCTGTAAAGCAGATAATTTTCTGGTATTTGTTTGTATTATTTGTCTCTGAGTGTGACACGCCTTTTTCGTGCGTGTTTTATGGAATCAAAACTGTTAGTAGCCTCTTATTTAGTAAACACATTACGTAACATTCAGTGAAATGCAAATAATGTTAGTAAACATTAAACAGCCTATTGTTGAATGAATGCGAATATAAATAGTACGTAAGCATTGCATGATATCGTCACGTTGTTTAAAATTCAAAGTCGCAATCGTGATCATTTGAAATCGGCCAAGTAAAATATTGTAAAATAAAAGTAAGTTGTACAAAACAGAGTAAAACTTTTGACCATTGTGTGTACTCGGAAATAGAGCGGGCTGCACTGGCAGGATTAAAGGACAATAAATGTTACAGAATTAGACAAAGTTAGGAGCATATTACATGATTTACAGTAAATTCCACATGATTGAATGTGGCAATACAATCACCGCCAATTGATTCTCCTCGCATTGTATGGTACGTTACTCGCCGTGACACAGTGTACAATGGGACAGTCTTATTAACTAGAATAACAGATTTGCGATGCGACTGACGTAATTTTAACTTTTAGTGCATGTGTAAGTGGAGTGTGAGTGAATCTGCAATGCTACAAGTACTCTGGCTGTTTAATGCTTCATCGAATATGAAACTAAAATTACGGTATCAATCAGATCAAGTTATGAATGATGTGAAGCACGTTATTCAGAATCTGCGTCAGCAGTGTATCATGGGAGTTTTAATATTCTATCACATAATTATGTCGGACGAGATCCATAGAATCACTTCCCAGCACGTGTGTGTTAGTGGGAGAGTATGGCATCTATATTGACAGTAGAGCCACACTACCGTTCAAGCCGAGAGGGCTAACTTGCAGTTACTCCTGGAAAACGTTACTGTGTTACTAAGGATTAATATTCCCTAATCCTTAACTATTTAGTCTGTAATAAAGAAACATGCATATAAATATTATGACACTTACTTCCGAGGTAGGCAGCCACACCGGCAATACTGAGAACACCAAGAGTGGCCAATACTATGGACGTTGTAAGAATGAGTGTTGTTCTTCGACGGGATCTGCCGTGCTCTGGGCAATCACTCGTACTCGTCTGCAAACACAGAAAGGCATGGTCTTAAATCTCATCAAATGGTGGCAGCAAAAATATTTTTGAATAGTACATGTTGTTAATGTAAGACTGAAAGTTTAAAATAACTCTTCCTCGAGCAAAAGTGCAAGCAAAGTAGTTTTCTTGAAGTTTAATCATACGATAACAAAGACCAAAAAACTGTCTGTTGACTTCATTTAAAAAAATTGTGAATAAAATGCGAGTTTCACTCGTCAAACTACAATAATGGGCATTAAAAGACGAAGAGTTATGGAGTATCGCTTATAGTAATGCATGTTAGAGTTGCAGACTTTGGTTTTCATTAAGTCAAACAAAATAAATGAGAATACGTACGGAGGAATATGACCTTTAGTTTACATGGTTTTACTAAAATAGGAGTACAGTTAAGAATAACTGCTGCCACTACTGCACTTCCATGTCAGTCTCTCATACTTATATAAATTGTACATGATTATCTGTAGATCTGCTTTGCAGTACTTGTGAGCAATCCTTCTAACCCATTGTACAAATTACTGAATGACTCATTAGCATTAGCAGAACTGCGCTGCACTGACTACTAGACAAGCCAAGCCAAATGGTAAAACTCGCCAGAAAATATTTGTTTTTTTATTCCAGTTTAGTCTGGCTGTAGTAGCACTAATTCCTTTCGACAACATGTTTTATGAACAAAAGATCGAGTACGGATGCAAACATACTGTTACTTGACTGGCTGTTGGCTGCTGACGACTAAACCCATGAAAAGCAGAATTGAATTACCTTCTGAGCTGATTTAGTAGTCTGCATCTAAATTTACTTATGCTTTTACTCAACTATTAAATAGTGAATGTAGCTATTTAAATTTTTCGAATACTATCTCAGTCTAATTGTATTATGATATGCCGTGTTGGGTATTACCTGTTTTGAATTCAAAGAATATAAACTTTCATGCTTGCCTAGTTTAAAAAATGAGTGATCCGTTCCGTTGGGCGAAAAGATTCACAAACTCCCAACTGAGAGGAAGCATTTCAAGTGGGCTACCATTTTTTGCTACCTCACTCGAGTCCGTTAATTAAGAGCGATTAATTGCTAAAATAGAAAACGCATCATGTATAAACAATCAAGTTTATGTTCACTTGGATGTGCATCTACGCTATACTATCAACAAAAATAAACTAATAATACTAACCTAGTAGAGAGATGTATGAACAGCAAAGACTCAACTGACTACCTCAGAAAAAAGCAACAGTAAACGTTACATACAAAGTTTTAATAACCTGCGATGTGTATAAGGTATAACATTATTGTAAGTGCTAACTGTATTTAAAGGAAGAAACAATTTTGGAAAATCTTATACGCACAGATACTAAAACAAAAATCTGCATTGCATAATGTTTAACTGAAAGAACTTTCGGCTCTTTCCTTTCAAATGACATGTAATGGTCCAATATTAAAGTGAAATGAAGAGCAAGTGCATTAAAAATGAAATTATATTAGCTTTTTATATAAAAAATGTAGCGTTACCGGTGAATAGGAATAAACGGACGAGCTGGAGTAGTAATGGCTTGGAAACTCGGCTCTGTACCCATCCTCCTGAAAACAGAACAATACGCATCAGTTAGTTTAATTTTATACTCTCATCTCT
>JABASH010002211.1:0-21285 GCA_019776445.1 Tomocerus maximus
TCCCTCTATGGCAGTGATCTATCTTTGCTCTGACGAAATTGGTCATAATTTGTTTATTAACCATTTTTAATAATATCCATAGTGACTAGCTCTACACTTGCAGTTATTGAATTTCGTCGTGTTATGCAATCCCCCTGACCCTTAATGCGTCTAATTGAATAATTTATGCATTTATTGTAAATGGCTATAAGAATACATGGTATCAACCGCCGCCGGTAAACCCCGGCTGAGTCTACATAGAGGTCGCCACCGCCACCAAGTATCACGGCTGGGGCCACTACTACAATACTAAAGTGCGATGGAAAAGTACTTATAAAATAATAAACAGTCAACATGAGCAGCAGCATGTGCAGATGAGCTAAGCTCGAGCTATTTTTTGTATGTGTTGTTTGTGACTTATGTGACTATTATGATTGTTGTGAATTGTGAATATGGTGATGTGATAATTATGATGGTGTGAGTGACTCCTGTAACATTATTGTGACAGAATTTTGATTTATTGACCTACACTTGACTACTGCGTATATTGCACTGCACTGGCTGCTGTTAATACCTCTACACGGGTTTTTATTTTAATGTTTAATGAAAGTTTTTGGTTTTTTAACAGCCAACAGCAAATCATCGTATACGTTGCTGAATCAAAGTTTATAGGGAAGAACAAGGAAGAAAACTGCTTAAATTAATAATACATTTGCAAAAGTACATTATCAACGAAGTGACGGAAAGAAGGTGTAAAGGATTGATTGCGTTCACTGTGTGTATACCGTTTTAGATAGCAATATTGCTGAACACGAAACGAAACTGAAGAATCCAAAAAATCTATTACTGTACTTGACTGTATACAACAGAGTAAGTACAACAGTCACGACTAACGACAGTCAGTACACTTTACACAGTCATTGGGGGCAGTCGCAGCTGCAGCTAACACTTGTTTCGGTTGTTGTGGTAGCTTTATAGCTTAAATACTAGTCTACTAGTGTATATCTCACCATCTTTATACTTTATACTCATGAATTAAATTGCTGCATTCTCTTCACATTCAGAATTTCAGAAAATAATACGGTTCGCAAAAATGGTGAGTTTAGTGGTACATTAAATTTTTGTTTGTTCAGTTCAATCACTGTTCATATTCATAATCATAATAAATTATTACTCATACAGACTGACTGAATAGAATCTGACTGAACTCTAAATGTCTGAATGTACTATTAAAGTTGATGATTATATAGAAATGATTAACATTAAACTTGCTATTGATTTTTCAAAGATTCTAGTCGACAAGCCCCGAGAAATCCCAAAGTTGGATATAAATGAAAAGTATGTGGAACCTGAAGACCTATCATATCTTGAAGAAATATTGCCAGATGCAGATGAACACCATGATGAAGATAATCAGGGCTACTTTCCGCTTCCTTCCCTCGGTTTAAACTACTTTAACAACTTGAACCTGAATTTAAACTTGAATCTTAATCTAAGAAATACTTCATTGTGGAAAATCTACGAAAACAATTTTCCAAAACCAGGAGTATTTATAAATCGTCTGGGCGGAAGACAGGATTGTTTAGACCTGGATGAAATTTCATCTCCAGACTCTATTCCTGGTGTCGATACGAGAAGTTCCTTCACAATATCAAATTTTAAACGCCAATTGGAGAAATCAACAAATTTACTGAGACAACAATTGCAAAATACGGACAGCAAAGACTCACAAAACACTCAGCGTTTAGAAAAGACTGCTGCAAAGGCGGCAATCGAAAACCTGGATTCTAATGAAGAGAATGCTGATTCGGATACAAATGACGAGTTTTGGTCATCATTTTTCGGTTTTAAAGGTATTAATGCTATCACAGAAGCAGCAACACCCGTGGCAAGTACATCTCATTCATCTGAAAGCCCTCGACCGCCATTAAATGCTTTCTACAGCCGAGTATCTGCAACCCGTTTGTACGACAAAATTCGGGTATGGAACATTGATTTTTTACCACATGATGCAACGATAATGATTATTATGCAGTACTATTTAATTTTTACTCTGTAAACTATCATGTCTGCAGAAAGCAAAAGTATTTATAGTACATAATACATAACCAGCGTGTACAAATATCTTAATCCATAGTGTTCAGTTAAGTGCTCAAAACCCTTTTCGTACAAACTTAATTGTATTTACAAACAAGCATAGTTATGTATACCTGACAGAGGCATGTCAGTTAATTTTCAAAAAGCTGTGTTACTAGTTACAACTAGTACACTTAGCCTTCCTCGTATTGTGTGATGTAAGAGTAACCTTCATCTTTTAGCAAAGCTATCCAATTAGTTGTTACGATATCTTCAACTCGAAGTATTTTCCTAATGCGATGCCAGTTTACATTGCAATTGGAATTATACTATATATTTATATTCAAATTTTGGAAACAACGATATATATAATAATTTAGAATGTTTGCAATTCATGTAGATTTCCTAGATCTGTTACACGTACGCACTAAATTTACTATTTCATTTCATCAAAGTAAAACCTTCAATACACCAATATATAAGTATCTTCATATTATATATATCAAATACTGCATCATTGAACAAGTAGTTCTACAACTTTATTATTATTAACTAGCTATAGTAGTCTAGTCAGTTATGTACCTCGTGCCTATGCACTTTTAGTGTACTTTCAGAACAACAGCTCGCAGTTTGCGTGTATAAATGTACCTAATTATTATTACTTTTTATTATCTCGTCATAGTCATTGTATTAGAGTGTAGCCATATAAGCAATAAATACCATCAAGTATAGGTTTCTTTCTTTTTCCTATTACTTACACACCTAAATACCATGTAATATACCTCTACCTGATAGATTAGGCACCTATCCTGTTTGAGGAAAAGTATGGTATACTAACTTGCAACTTGCACCAACTAGTAATGTACAGTGTGCGTTACTTCTCGGTATGGGTATGGTATATAGATCTATCTAGAGAGTTATAATATTATATTATCGTAATTTCTAATAGTACTAGTACTGACGAAGCAAACATTACTATGCTATATGTACAATATAGAATGAATACACTACTTACAACAATTGTGCTAAATTGAGATACTTCATCCGAGTAATTGTATTGTATTCCTTTGTCTTTGTTTATTTGATGAATTGCGTATTGTCATATTGTGCATGTGCATAGCTGTCTCTTTACATATGCGATTTTTTATATTTTATATACAGCATTACAGTAGGTACTTAAATATTTTTATAGACAGACATACTACTTAGCAGATGCCATGCATGACCGTATGGTAGAGTAGAGATATCTAAATAGAAACGCTGAAAGTTTTTAAGTGATCAAAATTAACTGAAAAACTAAAATAATATATAATATCTATGCTTGGACTAATTCATGTACCTTTATTTCATACATAGCTATTTTGCTATTATACTATACCCACGTCCACGTCTCACATTTAAAATGGATTTATACATGAAATCGTTTCTGCAGCATGAAATAAAATATGTAATAACAAGCGTAGTAAACTTTTATTCTATATGACGATTGACATAAATTCATTCTATTCTACCACCTTAATTTTACCAAGGCTGCTTTTCATGAGAAATGTATATTGATATTTACATTGATAATTCGTTTACATCGATTGCCTTATATCTAGGTGTTATGTAAATGTACCATATAAAAATATTGTATAAGTCGGTTCTGTTATGTAGTAATTTATCTGACTTTTCCCTTCCATCCCATCATGCGCTATACCAGTAATATCACACATGCGATGATAATGATAATCTTACTTGTGTAACTGTGTAACCTGTGTACTTCGTACTTAAACAGCACCACGTAACACGTAGTATAAGATAATGAGTCATTGATTCATCTAAACTATATATGCAATTTTGAATTACGTAGTAGGATATTATAATATTATATATAAGGTAAATGTTAGCCTTACATATACAGAATACAGACTACAGACATACAGTTTATTGGTCATTGTGTGTGTGTGTTCTCTTCTGTCAGATCAGATCTGTCTCCATTTCCTCAAAGTCATTATGTAAAAAAAAATTGCACGTTAAAATCATGTGTTACTTAATACTATAGGTTTTAATTTTAATATGAATCCAACCCTAAAAGATGAAATGAATGAAATTTGGAATCTCTATCTATAAACGCTAATTTTGACCAGCCCCGTCATATCACCCCCCAACTCAACCTTGCTCTCCTTCTGTCCCTCCCTCATACTGTTGTTTTCTATTATGTACACTTTGTACACCTATACCTAGTATTATTACTATTACTGCTTGTAAACTTCTAAACGGCTAGGGCACTGACATTGACTTCCTGTTATGAAAGCAGACGCAAAGTCTATTTTTCTCATGTCTCATGCTGCTATAAATTGTATACCTAAATAATCGTCTCTGCTCATATCCAGCTGTCAATGCATTATAATGAATATAAATATTAAATTATATTATAACATTTTGGATAATTTTTATTAAAACTTGCTACTGTAATTTGCAGATGACCCTCATGATTCCTTTTGCTATAATACGAACTATATGGATGTTGGTTTCCATTTTTTTGGCTTGGGTTTTTGCCTGTATTGGAACTGCTGGATTGTCAGAGGAAGATTCCCAAAAGCCATTATCTGGTTGGAGGCGGTAAGTTACTTATGTACTATCTGCCTAAAACTATTAAAAATGGCATTGTTTCTTTCCACCGATAGCATACCTCTTTACTGGAAAGTTTTCCTTCAATATATAAGATATAAGAGATAGAATGAAAACCAGGTTCTTCATGTAAGATGTTTAAATAATATTTGATGTTTTTGAGATTTAATCATCTGAGTGTAAGTTTACATTTTAAATCATGCCATGCAATTAATGTAGACAGCAATTTATAAAAATAAGGCTAAAATGATTTCCTTAAAATTTTACGTGGTATTATTCCATGTACCACCAACCACTATATTATACAATTCACTTTCATATTATAATGTAAATGGACGCAGTCATGTTAGTAATGTGAAGAAAGCGTTCTAGTCAACCTAGTCTTAGTCATATTATTGTTTTCTGTAGAATTGCTCTGCGAGGGAGTCGCATTGTGGCTAGAAGACAAGAACAGGAACTAGAGATACAGTGACAGTGAATGTTAGGCTATAGACTAAAATAACTCAAGGTTCAAGTTCAAGGATTTTGTCTCACTTGGTTTATAATTTCTAACATTCAGGCGTAACACAAAATAGATGAATTGGTTCGAGTAATAGTAATACTACTATGTGTAATCCCCAAATCTTTAATGTTACGATTTGTATTTTCAGAGGCGTTCGATGGTTTATTTCCAACTTCCTCATGCGATCCTTTTTCATGGGGGCAGGCTTCTGGTGGGTGAACGTGAAAGGACAGCAAGCATCTCCACAAGAAGCCCCGATTTTGGTTGTTGCTCCACATTCTAGCTTTTGGGATGCATTCGTGTTAACAATGTTGGGCTCACCATCAGTGGTTGCTAAGTTAGAAACAAAGGACTTAGTGTTTTTCGGAAGTAAGATTTAGTCAATCAATAACTCTTTATTTGGATTATAGTGGTTTAGCTTATGTAAGGTAGCTCTTACTGTCTTATGGTCGAATTAACGATTTAATATATTTATATAAGTAATGTTTGGTATATAGTTTGGTTTTTGATATCATATTATTTGCTCACTCTACAATAACCATTCGTAAGATTGATTGTCTCATCTGGTCCAATGCGCGATTTCTGCATTTTCCCTAATATAGGTATAGGCATAATATTATGTACATTGTACATATATATGTTAGAACTAATAATGATAAGTGGTATCTTATCGTTTACTTATCATTACACTGACAAATTATAACTTGGGTTTCTTTGCGCTTAAATATTCTGGGATTAGTTGAATGTGAAAAGCATCATTGCTTTTAAGGTTTGTTAGTAGTAAGATTCAATAGTCACATTATGCTGCATTAAGATTTGTGCCTCCGATGTATTGATACATGTCTAATATTTATGACAACTCCTATAATTAACGTAGGTACTCACTCAGAAAGAATTGTACTGTACATTTTCGTAGCACTACTAGCAGGAATTGTACTGTACATTTTCATAGCAATACTAGCAGGAATTGTACTGTACATTTTCATAGCAATACTAGCAGGAATTGTACTTTACATTTTCATAGCAATACTAGCAGTATTACTTCCACAACTAAAAAGCGCTTTGTTTTTGTTTGCTGTAACTATTGATAGTGGGCATTGCGCGCATGATGATATTAAATCTAGTGCTACGTCGGTCAATACCTGTGACTGTGACGTTAAGTGACTAAATAATACTTTCCTGTGTAGTCAGTTGTTGGCGTGTTTTCTTTTTGTAGATGATATACACTACGTTAAGTTATGTAGGAATGGGAAGTACTACTGGTTGAAAATGAGATGCTTGTTTATCTTGTTGCTGTCAAATGGAGCTTGTTATTCGCTTACTGCGCAGTAATTTATGATGATACATGCTGTAAAAGTAGATCACTTGTGATTGTGAGTCTTATAAGAAGGAATGATGACTAATGTCAAAAATACTTTCGACGTTTGAGCGAGCCAAACTCGATATAGTTGTAATGATGTGCATGTGGCATTATTTTTATACATACAATACATTTATGATTATGTATACATTTTTGCATATGTAGATAAATCATATTATGAATGAATACTTGTGCCTTATCTACATCGCGCAATGTCGAAAGACTATCAGATAGGAAGAAATGGAATAGATGAATTAATGTTTACTGTATGAATTGTTTATAAACACATTTTAAACAATGCAATTGATTAATTTTCATAGGATTAATAAATTTCACACAACCTGTATATGTCGAACGTGAGAATGAAGCTTCGAGGAAAAGATCGGCTCAGATGATTGAGAAAAGAGCCAAACACATTCTAAGCGGCGAAAAGTGGCCTCAGGTATATTAGCAACATAACATAACATGTTGATATAATATCCATCAATGTTATAGGATAAGTATTTTATTAAAGCTGCTGGGATAATAATAGATGTAATTTTACTTTATAGATATTCTTATTTCCCGAAGGAACTTGCACAAATCGATCTTGTCTCATTTCTTTTAAACCAGGAGCATTTATTCCGGGAGTTCCTGTGCAACCAGTAATAGTCCGATATCCAAACAAATTCGATTGCATGCCTTGGACCTTTGATAGCACACCTGCGTAAGCATCTTTAACATCCTATATAATTGCTTTGAGTTATATGTAATTTTCTATCCACAAATAACATTTAATCTTAAAATGGAAATCTTGTCTGATTTTAGTATGCTAACTTTAAGTTGTCAATATTTTTAGTGTTTACTCTGCCTTTTTGGCATTGCTTCAGTTTGGAAATCACCTTGAAATTGAATTCCTTCCTGTTCATATTCCAACTGAAGAAGAGGTGAAAGATGCCAAATTTTATGGCCAAAACATACGTCGCATTATGGCAAAGTAATAATTTATCGATAACAAACATAAAATACGAATTTTAATGTTTTGAGTATTATAATAAATTATTTTTTATGTATTTTTACCATGTGACAATAGTTCGTTGGGCATCCCTACAAAAGATTTTACGTACGAAGATGGTTGCGTTATGGCCAGGCTACGCAAAAGCTCACTTCCAAAAAGGCTAAACATTATCAAAAATGTCAGACAATGTCTTAGGTAATTCAAAATTATATTATTTGTATTACTGTTTATTGGTTTGCCTTGTAGAAACTGAATGATACAAAATTCTTGAAAAAACAACGGAATGGAATAAACGGATTTTAAATATGTAGGATCAAGGAAGGCAGGGAGCTGGACTTCATTACCGAAAATAATACGCGCAATAATGTTGAATGGAAAGTTACCCTACAAAGTTTCTTGGAACATATGCAGGTCGAGAAGGAAGATGCTGACAAAAGTGAAGAACTTCAAGAATTGTTTACTCTTCTTAATACTGTGCGCACACTGCTAATTCCCTTCATTGTATTGTAAATAGAGGTTTTTTAGTGTAGTTTTTGTAAACTTTTTGTCTATTTACAGGAAAGTCACGAGGACGTAAAAAAGATTGATCTTCGAGAGTACATCTTTTTTGCGCTGTTTTTCCAAACAGATATTGCAGAGGCCAGATTGATCTCCATTTTATTTTGGGTAAGGTGAACAAATTCATTAATTCGAATTATAACTTATGAGTTCAAATTTCTGTTACGAATTTGTCGAGTAAAACATCCAGAAATGCTCAATAATTACATAATTTTCTTGAACTTATGCAGGATAAATGAATAAATGTCAATTTTAAAGTCGTACTTCTTACTCGTTAGACTAAATTGTATTCTATTTGATGTTAACAGATGTACTGCCAAGATAAAAGTTCCATGTCGAAAGAAACATTTATATCATTGATGAGTAGGATTTTTGAAACAATAGAGAAAGACGCAATAGCATTGTTTGTATCTGGAGAAAATGAAGACGTTAGCACAATAAATCTGGGTAACTATACAATTACAATATACAATAATATCTTAAATATTTTCCCCTTGTTTACACAGGATTGTAAGGTAAACTGAAAAGTAATTATAAGTGACTTTTCCTTTAGATTCATTTAAAACAAAGCTATTAAAGAGAATCGAGTTTGTCAAGCTTTATGCACTGGAACAAACTTCAGATATTGGTGAAAATTATCCACCTGTAGATTCCAGGGCTGAACTGAAGAACCATAATTTGAATTTGGAGAAATTAAAAGTGGACTAAAATGTGTATACTTATCCCAAATACGAAAATATCATCATCAAAATTATCTTCACCAAATCAGACATTTCGTACGTAAATGACATCAAAAATACGTGAATTGCGCAACAGCCGTATTATGTACACAATGTAGTCATTAAATTGTGTGTATGTGGCAAACAAATTATATGTAAATATTAAACTGGAAGTCTCAGTGAATTATTTTTCAACTAATTGACACGAGTAAGAGTTTGAAACCTATCATTATCAATAAGGGATATCAACCTTTAACCAGGTCAGACATAGCAAGTATCTCTTCCTGATCCTAAATGAAACCCATTTGAAAAGAAAAGTCTGATTTCGCTTGAGTAAGGAAAAGGCGATCAGCGAGTTGGTCATGTGTTTGTTTAATGAAAAGTAAGAATAGAAAGAAACTAAAAAATAAAGAAAATAGTATGTAGACCGTAGATCCGTGCGCAATTCATTATTCTTGAAATGTATAGGTAGTAATGAATAGTACTAGACAGTTATTTTAATCCTTGAAGGAAATCTTCTCTTTCTATTTAGTATTGCACTATTCAGTAAAAAAAATCTCAGTTGGATGTTTTTCATTTTTTGTTATTAACAATTCCATTGTAATTGGAGGGGTCTTGCTTAAAGTATGTTTATAATTGTAATACTATAAGAATTGTCATTTACAATTCCTAACATTGCAACTCTATGCCCCCATTTCCTCTCAATTTTGAGCATATCAGTATGATTGTCTCTATGTGGTTACAGAGTGTTGTAGTTGAAAGTAAGATTGATCCAATTTTTATGGACTTTGAGATATTTTGCTGACTGGATAGATGAACGAGTACTATTAACAATATTATATCTCATATATCCCGTTGTACTTTTCGTGGGTTAATGTATGGGACGTGGGAGAAAGAATCCAGTTTCTATTCTACTTGTTATACATTTGTTTAGATGGGCAGTTAATATTTATGTAGACGCTACCTATATAGAACAAATCATACTCAACAAATTATAGTCTAATAACACTTAAGTCGTATAGTAAAGGAATATTATGTAGTATATTTGACGTACTAATTTACTATTTGAAGTTATTTATGTTGTATTTTACAGTATTTAAAGGCACATTAATTTTGTAACAAGACATAACGCTAAGAACAAATCCCCTATAAGGATTTTCGCCTCCATTATTGATAGTAGTCTGTAATTTACGCTCGTATATTAACTAATTCGTTACTTAATACTGCTATATAAATGTGTAAATTATATTACAATTGTATCTAAATGTGTTCATAATTCATTTTATGACGCAGTTCGGTCTTACAATTAGTTAATTATATTATATAGTGAAGTAGTTGCGAATTGTGAGTTCACTTCATTGCCAAAATGATAACCTGTTCTACACTTATGTCTGTTATTCTCTTCCTAACCTCATACACACCCTTTCTGTACAAAGCCTTGCCAAACCTTCGGTACATTCGACATCTTAAGATGATTTAATGTACGTTATTAATTCTCAGTCAAAGCAGTGTTCCAATCCAATTGAATCGTTGCAGATAACAGTGGTTAATATAGTTCGTTGGTGTAACACTTTTGCTTTGGTACTCCAGTGACAATTTTTTGGTAATCGTTGACATGAATCATGATGAATGTGCGTGTGCACGCGTAGCGTAAAATTATATCGGATGTAGCTTATTTTATTGATAGTACTAATAGCTGCCGGTATCGAAATACAAGCTGAAATAGTTACATCTGTAATGACTGACTTAGTACCTTTCTGAAACTAGGAAATTTGGATCGTCCTTCTGAACATAATATTAACTTTATTCTTATATTTACATATTATGTGAGCAGGCAACTCTCCTCTCCCACAAATACTTTAAAATGTTATGAAGTTATTGAACTTTTCTTGAACAAAACACCAGCACTTTTTAATGTTTAAAGTCAAATCACACAGTATGTGCAGAACAAAAATTAGTTAAGAAACCATGTTTCAACTTTCAACCGCTTACGATCTCACTTTGTGATGGTACGTAAACGTAAATAATTACAATTAAACTATAAAGAATAGTAGTATGGAAAAAATTATATTAGAGATTTAATGTTTAGTATTGAGTCACAAGTATTAAATTTTTTATTTTGTTTCTTACTCGAATCGAAATTTATGCTTAAGTATTCATTGAATGAAATGGCTTATTTTAACGAACAAAAAAATTATGTATGAATATGAGAGTTTGAGCGGAGTAGTATAACAGTTTAACTTATTAAACCATGCAATTTAATCATAGTAATAAACTTAAATAATATAGTTTTATTACTATGCAATAGCGACACTGGTAACACATCCATCAGTCTTATCTATCACTCTGCGGACGGAATTATCCTAAATCCTTTATTCATCCACATCGATACAACTATATTGTACAAATTCTTCATTGTGCTTACTTACATCCTTACATTATACAGACTAGGACTTGACTACTAATAATTGCTGTAATGAATTGTTTTAACTATACATCCATACCTATAATATACTGTAAATTAGTGCAGATGTCAAAAATGACTGTCAAGAAATCAATTGTACCAATTAAAAATTCCAGACACAGACATGTATGCAGACAACGTGTGTTTTCCCTGCCGTTAAACTTTGTATTTTTCTCTTAAAAGCAACAAAGCTGAAACATGTATATGAAGAACCTTATGCAGTTATTTGTATTTATGATCCAAAATAATCATGATTTAAATGTAATTGTAATTTTAATCACGTTTGAAAGAAATAATTATGTATTTGAGAGGGATTTACTCCTTTCGTAATTAGAACTTATCATAACTCCATTTTTACTTCAAGATACTTATTTATTTCGAAATAACTGCTTTTTCAATAGTTACTCTATGCAATTTAGAACATATAAATTAAATGCTTGAGGATAATGCCGAAGTTGTTATGTACTGAGCAAATAGTATCTGAAGGCTCTTAACTAAATTATCAAATAGTATTGTTTAAACTTGTTCAAGTTAGTCAAAGAGTCTGAAAGTGTGATGGTTTTCGGTGTGAAAACGTTGACGGCATAGATGTCTTGGAATGGAGTTACTTTAATCGTGCATTTGATTTAGTGTGTATAAACAGAGGGAAATGATAGCATGGCTTATTAATACATGTCTTCTAGTTCTAACTGTATATAGACAATTATGCAAGCTTGGATGTAATTATTAAAGTAAATTATACAAAGTTGGTCTACTTAGTTAGCAAAAATTGTCATTACGTTTGATGTTGCGTGATAATTGCTTGTAGAATGAGACGATTAACGCTGTAGTAATACTAGTTATTATCATCTGCAACGGCCATTTACTAGTTTTCATGGCACGAAAAATGTTACTAAAATGTGGGTGTTAAAAGGACTATACTTAATAATAACTGTACATTTACTTTAATTAATTATTTACTAACTTTGCACTGACACCAGACATAGACGTAAACTATAGGTGAATAGTACCTTCATACCTTCTTATACATGCTTTTGCACTGAGTACTATAAAATAAAAGCCAGTATTGTTACTTACTGCTAAATGCATGGTATGCTATTATGTTAAAATGCCAATTTCTAAACTGAAATTGTAATGTTACTATATGGAAATGTCGTTACCTTTGCGTTTTTATTCGTGTACATAAATATTTAGTTCGTATATCCTTGTGCACTGCGATCGAAAAATAAAATGTTACAATAATGCTGATAGAAACTAATAAAATTCTATTTGAATCGAATTAGAACTGCCACTTTCATTGATTGACTTGATTAAATAAACAAAAATAATGTGCATCAACTTTCATTATCTTCCTTTAAGTGATCCAAAATCCATTTCATGTAATAGGTGACTCGTGTATACAGACTCGGCTTATTTTCTTCACCACATTTTCCTCCAGGGCCCATTGAAACAATTCCAAACTGAAAAATTCTTGTTTGGTTCCTAATAGCAGGTACATTCAGTGTTGTCATTATTGGTCCACCTGTTCATACATTTTTATTATAGTAAATAGGGAGTCCATTTGTGGGCATAAATATTCAGTTTTACTAATCAATATGAATTCTTGTTATTAATACCTGAATCACCGTGACACGAGTCTTCATCTTTTACGCCCCCAGCACAAAACTAAAATTGGTAGAAGGAGAGAGTATACTCAAACCAAGAATCTTCCTACAGGCCAAGACCTTCTCTTCACTGATTGTTATCAAACTGTCCTCAAAAATTGAATTTTGTGGTACCTATATCGAACCTGAAGCCCAAAATTAATTGTTTTAAATCAAAAGGCAGAATCATTCAATTCATCCGAATTTATCTCAATTCATCCGAATTTCTCCGAAATCCTCTGAAGTCGGATGAGTATTTCAAATTTTTTGACATAATATCTACCTTTCCGATTTAAAACAATCAATTTTGGGTTTCAGGTTCGATCGGTAATACACAAAATTCGATATTTGTGGAAAGTTTGATAGCAATCGTTGGAAAATGGTGGCCTGTAGGAGGCATTGGTTCTTCAACACCTCGTCAACACGATCTTTGCTGGGAGGACGATATACTTAATTTAAGGAATGTATTGGTTCCGCCCTACCGGCCCCACCCGCCCCACCCATCAGTTTAGGTTAGATTATGAAAAATTAGGTTAGGTTTTTCGGGGTGGGGCGGGTGGTGCGCCTGGGGCGGATGGGGCCTTTTAGTCTGACCGGTATTGGTTGACAAATATAAATTTGTATACTTAACTAATAGCAAGTGTCAATAAATCTAACCCGCCCAGGACCAAGGGATTGAAATCCTAATTCTTGTCGATATACTTGTTTGCATTTGTCATCCGGAACTAGTGGTACCAGAACATCTTGAAGTACATTTGAATTATCTTCATTGTCTTAAGAAAGAATATCATTCTATTACTTTATGTATGTAGAGGTGGACAATACTAAGTACAAATAGTACATGTACTAGTACATGTGTGCAAATAAAAATCGTGGTTGGTGTATCAAACTTCACAGTTCATTTCTATTACTAATATTTCTCATCTCTTACCCCATGTAGTTCGTCCCCATCCAGCCACATACATTTGTTTCCTGAATTTCATCGACATTAGTATATCGTCATCAGTGGGAAGACAGACTGGAGCAACAAATGCTTAAAAAGTAAATTGGTAATTTGTAAAAAGGGTCTAACAATTTTCCACGCTCCAGAAAATAAGGGAACCGATTTACTTACGACCCAGGACGGCTTCTTTAGCTAAGCGAATGAGGGCAATATCGTTTTCGATGCGGTTAAACTTATTAAAGTCTTCATGAGTCACAATTTCTTGGATAGGAATGGTTTGTGGAGGAGGGGCACAAACTCCCATGTCATCACAATCTATCGCCTTGCTTTTGTCATACTCCCCTAACACAATGTGGTCTCTAGAAAATAAGATATTTTTATATCTGTATAAGATCTATCTATATTATATGTGTTGAGAAAGCGAAATTATACGTACGCAGTGAATAGGGGGTCCTTCGGAAGGTCTTTAAAACAATGGGCTGTAAAATTAAATTACACTGGTAAACCTCATAAAGTAATGCCGATTTTAAAAGATCCTGTAAGGTCCACTTTTAAATATCTTCGGCTAACAAAAATTACTAAGCTTAGTTTATTAAGTAGTACCTGCTGATAAGATGTATCTCGAATTAATCAATGTTGCCCCACATCCATATTGAACAGGACCTCTAGAAACTATTGTGAACAAAAATGTTGCAACTAAATTAGCATTACCATGTAAAAATGTCAACTGTGTCTGTGGTTGCAGTTTATGAATATGCGGACCTAGAAATTCAATAGGTATACAAAGTCCCTTTTTCCTTACCTTTATACCCAACTAAGGCCATCCAAGGGTATGTTCCAAGCCCTGCAGCAGCACCTCCAACTATTCTACTACTTGCTATATTATAACCACATAGCCGTATATTTGGAAGCAGATGAATATTCCTATGATATTTCACGGATTCTAAGACAACATTAGTGGATTCAGTTGTCGTTGCTTCGTCCTGTCCATCCGTTTTCGCCACAACAGTGCTGTGTTTTTCAGCAACAGTGTTAGGATTGTCAGTTGTACTGCCAAAAGAATCATTATTGGATCCGCCCCCTTTTGAAATACTTGAAGTAGTCTCAGCACAGCACACCATGGACTGTAAAGTCCGAGGATCCACCCCACAAAGTGACTTCTGGAGAAAAAATAAATTAGCATCGGATGTTGGTTGCTGCCTCAGGCCTGCAGCCATTGAACTGCATTTCGCAAGAGGAATACAAAAACCTTTTTTTCCCAAGGGGGTTTCGCAATTACTTTCACCTGCGGGAAAATAACCCATAATATTTTAGGATACCTACATGAAACTTATATTATATATTACGATGCCACAACACAAAACTACTACTGTAAAATTCTTATTTTATGGAGTAGACGGATTTTGTCATTTTAACTATGTTTTTAACGAAACCAGCTACATTTTAAAGCTCGATTCAGTAATATGTGCAAGTTATTATTCAAATAATTTGGAAATAAGGAAAAATCTTGGCTTTAGTACCTGATTCAGAAGTATCTACGAAAAGTAATATAACTACAAGAAATACTGGAAATATCAGCATGGTAAAATATTCGTGATTTCGTACGATAATAATCTGCTGTGAATTTTACATCGATAAAGGTGGAAATATTATGTAATTTACAGATTAGGGGTTTTGGGCCTTAGTACTAGAATTTAATTTACTCTTGTCACAAGCACCAGCACTCTCAGAAGTTTATTATTACCGCATTTGGGAAGGTTGCTACAATAAGATATAGAGAAACTAGATTAGCTAATTATCATCCTTATTATTACGGTTTAGGTTACAGCTTGGAAGTGTTTATATAGTTAGCTTAAAATTATAAGCCAAAATTAGCTTGGAGTTGGAGTGTGCATAGTGCATGTGAATATAAATGTGTATATAATGAATACTTAAATAATCTTGTCTGAGTAATTAACTGTAAGACACGGAGGATAACTACGTATTGTAATTATCATTAATGGTGTCACCACGTGCTAACATAATAGGGGTCAGTCATCTCATCTCATAACGACTCACATCATCGCTGCCACCCTTAGGGGATGGAGCTCTTTCACATCAGTTTTTATGGAATTCTCTGTAAACAATTTTGGAGTTGTATAGGTAAAGATGCCACTTCCAAACAAGCTCTCTCAGAATATCATTTTAGATTTTAAAATCGATTAGTAGCCAAAATTATAACTGCCTCAGAATGAGCTCCCTTTATTGTACAGATACTACGTGCAGATAGATGATGAGTGAATGATGCATGAGATTGAGACGGCTTTTATCACAGCCATATCATATCCATAGCGATCTTTAGGTAAATGAAGTGTCATATGGAACTCTAAAACATAATACTACGATATTCTTTATTATTTTATCTTTGGGTTATGCATGAATATGAGTCATGATGGTCGTTCTTTGCTTTGGCCACCCACATTCATGCGTAAATAGCAAGGAAATAATACACTTTTTACACACAGTTACGATTTACAAGTATAAACGACACGATGAGCAACAAAATGGAAATGGACATACTTTTAGAAGATATGGACGAAGAGAAGTATCGTATCCGATGTAAGAGGCATATTTGACTTAAAATACACACAATAATGTTTCTTTAGTAATTGCATTCGCACAATTATCTCACTAGATACTCCTTTCGTTAAAAAACCTCGGTTGTGCTTAAGGGATATACCTATATATGCCACTAGTTATGATAATGAGCGCAAAAAGCAAGCCAGACGAAGGAGATTCAAATTCGGGAATCGTAGAGATCAATCCAAATGGGTTTCTGACGAAGTGAGTTAGACCAATTTATTGCAAAAACTTTCATGCTTTCTATAGCCATAGCAGGATTCCTATGTATGAAGCAAAACTTTATTTCAGCATGCTGATATCGGAGATGAAGATGAAGATGACGAGGAGGAGATATTGAAAACCCATTGGAGTACAACTTTTCAAGCTAAAATGGCATCAATTGCTTTGATATTTAGTACCAGCAATTTGATCCGTTTCCCTTTTTCGTGCTACAATCATGGCGGCAGTAAGTGTCTTCACTTCTCAGAACAATGAACCAAATCAGTGATAAATAAATTGCGATATTATTCTCAATTATTTTTTCAGTTGTGTTTTTCTTGGTGTACTGCTTCATTGTGCTTATCATGATTCAGCCATTGATATTCTTCGAGTTATTAATAGGCCAATTCTCCATGGACGGTATCAAAGGATTCTCCAAACTTGATAAGTACGCCCATGGTATGACATTTCATTGATAAGTGTAGGTTCAATTTTTATGCAATTTTGTTTGTTATAAAATTGTTGTCATTTTCGAAATTTTATTGTTACTTCTGCATCGCTGCTTGCTCTGCCAAATGGCAAAGTTCTAATTCTTTGTTTGCAGGTTTACCGTACGCACTTGTGTTCATTTGCTTAATTTTCTCAACGTACAACAATGCAGTTGTGGGCTACAATGGAATTTACGCTTGGAGCTCATATTACACCAATCCAGCCAAATGTGATCCGCTATGGAATACATTGAAAGGATGTGTTGCTTATGAAAAATTGATGGAGACAGACAATTTTAATGAATCCCTTCGTCTGACTGATCAGTCAATAACAACATCCCGTCTGTCTACTGAACTCTTTTTTCGGTTTTGCACAGAGCTTACTGATTTAATATTATGGCTTTTTAATCAGAAACCGCAGATTGCAAATATAATTCATAATTTTTGCTTACAGTGAGTACGTTTTAGATTTGGATTGGACCGGAGCAAAATTAAAAGGAGATTTCACATGGAAGTTTTTGAGTGGTTTAGTTCTGGTCTTCATTTTGGCTGCTGTGGTAGTCAGAGGCAGATTCACTTCTACCGTTTCAAAGGTTTTTGGATGTTATAAATATGTCTATAATTCATTTTCTTTTGAATAATTTGGTCTCATCAGTTTTCTGCATGACTTTAGGTTTTAGTTTGCGCTTCTCTAATTGTCCCCCTTTTGGTTGGTGCCTTGTACTTTCACCAGTATTTTCTACAAGGAGCAAATTCTGGGAGAACTTATTTTTCTCATTTCCGTTGGGAGAAACTTCGGAACTTAGAAGTAATATTTTATTCTAGTTTTAAACATTTAATCCAAGAAACACTAAATACTATTTGATTTAATGCTTTAGCTATGGTCCGAAGCAATCCGTATGGCTTTTACTACATCAGGGGTTGGCTTTGGTCTTTATACACATATCGCCAGTCGGCATAATTTTTATTTCGACCAACTTCATTCAACCAGCTGGTTGGTATGTGGATGTCTTATGGCCTTCAGTGCGTTAGCAGCTCTCGTCGTTTTTACAGAATTAGGGATTCTAGGGGATATATTGAACTCAACAAATTATTATGAAATATTTTCCGAGCGTATGTTGTCTTTTCATTGACTTACATTTTATTTGATAACTGTTGTAGGGAGACACAGATTTCTGAATGCAGATAACATTTACATAAAATTACTTTCACTCGTATTGGAGAAATCTTCATGTTTTCAACTTAAAACTTTCCCCATTAACTTCTTTGGAAACTTTCACCATGCAGAGAAATTGTTGCACTTCATTTTTGAGATTAATCATTGAATTTTTATCATTCCTTAGGAAGTGGAATTAGCTTCATTTGTCTATCCGGGAGTCTTCATAAATTATATTTTCTCCCAGCAAGTTTTATATTTTTTATCTGCATGAATATATTTGGAATCTGGGGGCAGGTATATCTTCTTTTGCAGTATTCACTGAATTTGTCAAAGGACAAATAAAAATATTTCTCTGGTTTCTTTAGATTGTTTCTACCGATATGTGCTCCAGATTTGTGTCTCAGTTTATGCTAAAAAGGTACACCAATAGCCAAAGATTATCGCGCTACACCTCATTGGTTGGAGTAATCATTGTACAACTTGGATTTGCATCTCTATTTGGAACAGAGGTATAATATGAGTGAATATTATTTAGAAAATGTGTTTTATATAAAAATATTTAATTTCGTACAGGCAGGTCACATAATGTTGGACTCTGGTCATTTGTACGGTGGAGCTTGGGCAGCAGTTGTTATTCTTCTCACGGAAATGTTTACTGCTTTTCTTCTTTATGGATATCACGTTTTTATTGCGGATATAGAAATTATGATAGACTATCCATTGCCATCTTTATTCCAGTTGCAAATGAAGTATTTCATGGGTCCTGCACTTTGTGTATGGTAGTCGACTATGGATACACTAATTATTAACATTTAATTACTGATAACTATGACATTTATAGCTAACATTGGCACTGATGACAATACATTGGTTTCAAACGCCTTTATCATACCACAATCACAATACTATCGAATCCAAGAAGAGTGCATGGCTCTACATTTTCGGTATCTGCATGAATCTGGTACCTGTGGCTGTGATGATTGTGTGTGCTCTGCATACTGTTCGCAAAACGTTCAAAGTGAAAAAATATGTACTCGTTGAATTTTATTGTGTCACTATCCTTTCATGTTATCGGCCCCTAATTGAAATTAATGATCTATGGTAAGGTGGGACACCTGGATGATACAGTGGAAGAAGATATTTTATCTCATTTAATTCGGCATCAACACGCATACAATACTGGGACCAAACCAGCTACTGATAAATTGCACAGTCTTTCTCGGGACTGTTTCCATTTAAATGCACAGTAAGATAAATCATTTTTTAAATAATAAGAAATCAGCAAGTTTATGGTTCAAAAAGACTAATCTAATAACGTTATTTGCGAAGATATAATGTTTTGTTTTGTTTCACAGAAGCGTGGCGAAAATCGGTGCTATGCCTAAACAAGAATGGGAAGCCCACAAATGGTTAAGATTCCATCAAAAGATCAAGGAGAAATTGATTGCCTTACAGAAGTACACGAGAGCGAAATGTCGTTGGGAGAAAGCAACTAATATAGCAATTGTAAGTATAGTTTCTCTATTTTTCGCACACTGTAATTATGTAAATTATGTAAATTATGTATAATTATGTAAATAAATGTAAATTATGTAGAATAAAGATTGCAAAATAAAATATAACATTTTCTCCACTCTGTACTCTTATAGTTGTCATACTTGAACAAAAATAAGAAAGCTATTAAAAGCGTGTATCAATTGGCCAATCTGTATGTACGGGAAAATGAACGACAACGAGATATGGTCGAAATGGATTACTTAACGAAACTAGTTCAAAAAGCTAGTATCGAAAACATGATTGGCCATTTTGACATAATTGATAAGGATCACGAAGAAGATATTTTATTGGACCATCTACTTCGTTCTACTCCTCTTCCAGAAAGCAAGTTCGTAACTGTTCTTCCGCAACAAAATTATTACGGAGAGATTTATAACAAACTCATCGGACGAATCCCACCTAGCCAAGAGGAGCAATACGAAGCTTTGATTTCACGTGTGAAACAGAAATTAGGTAAGAAAGTAGCAAACAGCATTTTGATTTTATTTCCCGAATATTATTAGTTTTTGAATAATGAATTTTTTTGTGGAGGTATCACAGATACTGCTATCTTGCGCTCAATTAGGAAACGTCGGTATGTGACGGAGCAGCAAATCATAATGGATAAAGAAGATACTCCTCTTGAGATAAGTGTTCCTTTGAAAGTGACAATTGCTCCTAATAAAACCGTTCCACAAATTTTAAACGTGATAATCGTGAAGGGGAAAACACACTCACTTCTTCAGAAACTTCCAGTCCCGAGACCTCTAGTTCTGAAAATTCCATATGCAGAATTGAGTGATTTAACGTTGCCTCAAGTTCATCGGCATTTAATCTCCCTTGCTTCACGGTATATGGCATCAACTGTTTTGAAAGAAGTAAATCCCCTACCACCGAATCCAAAAATCTCGGATAACTTGCATAGACAAGTGTACGATTTTCTGGACCCGCGTTGTACGTGCATAATTATCTTAGAAGAAGAGGTCAAGAGTTGGGAACATAGAGAAGATAACTGGCTCTTGAGGAGATCCAATAACAAAGGAATTAAACAGGCTGTGATTCCCGAAAATGTTGAAATGACTTTAGCACAGATGATAAGAAAAAACACTATCAATGCTAAAAAACTATCTCGAGGTTTTCTTGAGCCAAGACATAATATTCATAAAAAGGTCGAGTCCAGTTCCAGTTCTAGTAGCAGAGGGGATGAAATGAAAATTTGTCCAGATGATAGGAAATCCTTTTCCTGCGTCAATGCAGAAGATGCTAAAGAACTACCGCGACTTATATTTTGGAGTGAAAAAGTCCCTCCTGGAAATATTAACGCTTTGAGAGAAGCAAGACGCTATGCCAAATTCATGGGGCAGTTTGGCCAAACTAATATGTACAAAGAAGACATAAAAGAAAATCAGCAAGGAGACCTATTTGACG
>JABASH010002212.1:0-21284 GCA_019776445.1 Tomocerus maximus
GGCACGGCGAATTATTTCGATAGGGTGAATTGTTTTTTAGAATAGTAGATTTTGGGCAAAAAAACTCAAAAAAATAAACAATTCACCAGGGCTGGCGAATTATTGTCATAGGGCGAATTAAACCAATTTTTACGGTATTTCGTTTACATATTGAATTACGGAATAACTTAGGTTTATAATAGTATTGCACAGGAACAGGGTTACATTTTTGTTCAAGTTAGGTTGGGGACGGGCCTGCAAGAAAAAGGTTTTTCTTCCCTTCCATGGACCGTAGGACCCTAAAAAAGCTTCCCTGTAGGCATTTTACACCCAACGGTTTAAAACTGGCTTCCTTCCTCGGTCCTCTCCCTCAGTCCAACATTTTTTGCTGGTCCGGTAGGGGATGACGTAATCAAACTTTATTTTTTAGGATGTTTTTACCAAAGGTGAAGAGACACTTTTCTCTTCTGGTGGCTAACTCGGTCAACTTGTGTTCATAGAGGGTAGAACTTAGATCGATTCACGCTACTTTTGGTGATGACACAGAGGACTTTCCTTTATGAAGGCTTCAAGTTTCATTGGTTGTCCCTTAGTTAGCGATGGTCCCCACATTGGGGAAGCATACTCAAGTCTTAAGTAATAGTCTGATGTATGATTTGTACTTTGTACTACGTATGGAGTTGTCTTTAATGGAGAAACATAATGCATACAATTTATGGAAGATGCAAGGCGTAGTAATATTAATTAATAATTAACTGGTACCAAAAGAAAAACCGCATAATAACCGTGAAAATGGCTGTTGCAGCCATTTTCGGTCGGTTCATTTTTTTGGGAAATGATGGCCTAAGTTTTGTTTTTTTGTAGACGCTTGCCACAACAAGGAGTGCCCATTCTTGCACATAGATCCAGAATCAAAAGTTCGACCTTGTCCATGGTATGATCGTGGCTTTTGTAGACATGGACCTCATTGCCGTCATCGTCATGTCAGAAAAGTTCTGTGTCTTAATTATTTGGCAGGATTTTGTCCCGATGGACCAAATTGCAAATTTATTCAGTAAGTCTATATTTATTTCGTTTATTTATTACAAGAGATTGTATTACACTAAGATTTGCGCAGTCATATTATAAGTATGTACACGAATGATAAAATTTTACATCAATTTTTATGCTGATTATTTTTAGTGCAACATTCGAATTACCCCAGATTGATGAAACGGCTAAAATAGCTCGGAAGGCAGGAATTATATGCCACGTTTGTGGTGAAATGGGTCACAAGTCTTATCAATGTCCTAAGAACACTGATCTGGAAAACACATATCCTGCTAATCCAAGAGATCATTCAAAGGCAGAAGAAGAGTCGGGTGAATATAGGACTCCAAACGAGCATCAGCAAGGACATACGGGGCCGAGACGGTCAGCTGAAGGCCGACCTGGGGCGTATATGAATTCTGGCGAGCACGCACCAGGCAATTTTCCGCAATACCAACCATACCAATTCCATCCTAGGCCACCATATTATCCTAGAGGACATCGAGACCGTGACAGAGAACGAGATGATCAACCTAGAAGAGCGTTGGAAGATGTTGTCTGTTACAAGGTAAACATTACTTTAATTCATTGCATCAGGCTTAAATTGAGTGCATTCTGTTTTGAAATTCATGCATTTTGTTTTATTACTATTGCTAGTGCGGTTACAAAGGACATTATGCAAATAAATGTAGTAAAGGACACTTGGCCTTCTTAAGCCATAAAGCTGGACCGAACAACAGGGAAGGGGGAAGAAATTAGTTTCCTGAGAATTTTCTCAATAAACATTGTCAGTTTATACATATTGTGCGTTATTGTGGAATGAATGGTATCAGTAAATAAATTCAACAAGATTAAGTATTATTTTTGATAATTAGTATTTAAATACTACAGGTTTCGAACTATTAGCAAACGAATACGAGCAGTACAAGCTGGGCTGCAAAATTTGAAAATAAACTAACGAAGGTATACTCATTATTGTACTATGTCGACAATGTACACGTCGTTGCGCTGTGGTACCGAGAAAAAGTACCTGATGTTGAAAGAAAATGAATGAACACAGTTATTACATGCCATGTAAGTGATTCTCATTTTGCATTGGTATATATGATGAACAATATTTACCTGCGTATTTCGTAATCTACAATGTTATGCTATTGTAATGTAATTGCCCTGATGAGCTTTGTGTATCATGCAATTCCATTTACCTACGAGAGATTAGAAACTCTTCAGAATGGTGGATTCTGTGGATGTCACTGTTTAATTTGTCTTCCAACAGAGTCATATGTAGTAAAATACGATCCATTTGTTCCCATATTTTGCCTTAACTGGGTTTAAGGTTAAATTTTAAAAAAACCCAACGATCTCAAAACATGAGTCTGCTCACAGGTGGACCTCAACTTATTTATTACAGTAGAAATATTAAATAAAAACGTCCTAGGAATAATTATCAACCTGCATTCTCGTGAGCAGACAGGTCTTTATTTGGTGATAAAAAACGTTGCTTCTGAGTATCGTTGTACAAATAACGATTTTTAAGTAGCTATTAAAAGACACCCATTTGTACATATTTTTATACCGCTACACAATAAGTGTAAAGTATCCAGTACTTTGGTTAAATTGCTGTACCCCAGTTGCGAAACGGAATAAATTGTTTAGACAGTTTTCAATTACGTAATTTTTAATCTACCTCTTTTATTTCTTTGCAAAGGAAATATCTATATTTGTGCATATTATAGCCGAAAGCAAATAGGACAATTGCCATTAAATTAAAATGTATGAACTGTAAATGAGCAAAATTTTTATGCTAATTCTATGCTTTAAAATTTTGCAAAAATATTCTGATTAGTCATCAGGCAAAATAATTTTTGCAATTTCTTTCATCATACCACAAAAGTATTATTACTCATTCTATTTAGATTAGACAACAGATGTTTTGTATAAAACTCTTTATCATGTATTTAGTCTCATCTATATTTTGTAGCCTTGCTAAATATCATGCCAGTCAATGCCAAGAGTAGAAAAACCAAAATAAATGTATGTCAGATTTCCGTTTAGCAAGTTTCGCCGCCGGCATGTGCGTGGCATAAAGAAAGCGCCCTTGCCTATAAATGTCTATACCTATAAATGAAGCTCAGTGTGTATTTAAATAGCATATGGTAAGTTGTATGCAAATAGTAGTTATGTAGTCTTATGGAGCATTATTGAAACTCTTACCATTAATAGCAAGGATAGGATACCATTAATAGCAACCATGCCTTGGAATAATCGGAATCGAAGATTAAGATCAAACGATAAAATCATGTAAAAATGATGATGTAAAACCTTGTCAAGAGAAACGTAGAAGGATGTTTTCTAGCATCACAAGAAGGAAAAGGATAAAATTACAAACAAAAAGTATTATATTGGGTTTGCGTCTGGACAAAACATTTTGTACGAAGCAGTAAACAGTGATGCAACGATGCAAGTGAGCCTAGCTAAGTAAGCCATGTACTTACAATCAGGTATTGTATAAAATAAAGAGTGGAAAGAAAAAGGCTTCTATAGCTTTTGCACGATCGGTGATCTCTGATCTAATGATATTATCTGTATATTGATGCACAATTCAAGCTATACGTATATGTGTAAATGACTCAAAGTCAAAGCATGTAGAACTCGACTGCCTGCGTCCTTGTTATTTGTTTATATAGCTTCATCAGGGGGGTTCAGTAGACAAAAATGAAGAGGATGGTATAATTGACACATTCTGCTCTTGAGAAAGCCTAATGGGGTTTGGGAGATATTACTTTAGCAGGGTGTTCATAACATAACCATATGTATGTAGAAATTACAGATATATTTGTAATGAATAATGAACCTTTCACTGAGGGTAGATCTGGACTTGACTTTAGTTTGTTTGTATAGTAAAACCTTTGTTTACGATTCTGTTTCTTGTAAGTGCGACCTTTCATTTCCATTTGGAACACAATTTGTGTACATTTCATTTTGTTCAATGGTAATGCATATATACCTACCTTAGTAAATGAATTGCCTACAGAATTATCGTGTACACATATTTAGCAAAATAATTCTGAGAAGGAAAAATGTTGTAGGCAGGTCGTACGTATACACTTCGGTATTTCGATGTAAAAGTACTATACCTAAAGTGTGCCGGATGAGTTGTGTCGTGTTTCATGGTAAGATTAGTTAGTTGTTCAGAATTCGTATCATGTCATGGGACAATCTACTTACTATGTGAACAACTTTATTATGAGAGAAGATACGTATACATGCTATGTACAACAAAGAGGGAGACTAATGACTCAGCAAACATTGTAAAACACTATTTGCTGACACTGGTCCAATTATTTTATACAAAATGATTATGAGTAATTTTATGGGGATCGTCTCACAAATAACGTTGCATCTGCTCTGTTATATTATATCTTTAGAAGTACTAGCAACATAAAAATATACTTAATATACACAAAGTAATGATGATGCATGATGTTTACTACCCGTGTATGACCGGTAATAATAATCAGTTACATATATCGGTAGAAGCAAGATCGTGCTATTAGCTATAGTATATCGTGTTTAATTTGGACAAAAACTTAATTAATTATTTCTAACAGAACTTGGTACGCTGACTTATAAATAGTAAACAATATGCTGCACTTTTTGTACTTGCTCAAAACTTTCCTTTGATCATTCTGTGTAGGAGTCCCGGGGTTCACATATCTACGTTCGTAGTTTTCTCCTGCAAACAAAATTGCTGATAATATTTGTATGATTAGTGTCCTTCCACATATTACTCGAAATTACACTTGACAGTACAATGATCTCCAATCGCTGGGTATATATAATGAAAAGGGTGGACCTAACGGACATTGAAATGGTAAGTCACACTCAGAACTAACAAACCTGAGTTTATTATCAATAATTTGTTTGGTAGATTGTACTTTCATCTTTATACTTATCCTAGGTTCCCTTATCAAGTTTTGTGGACAAAAAAAATTGTTTCGCATCATATCGCTAACTGTCCTTTAAATATTGTAAAAGTGCTGCTAATAGTGTAGTTATTTGTGTATTAAATCCCATTACATTCATTTAGGCTGCCCTGTGACATCAACTTTTGATACGAGAGAAGAGATAAGATTGTAGTATTCGCTCCACATTATCAATTTATTGCCTGCGAAAAAGTTGTCTACTGAATGACCATACATATACGTAAGCCTTGAGTGTGTGTGGAATAGAATATTCTCAATAATACTTTGTCGCATGAATCCAGATTAACGGAAAAAACTGAGCCTTCTGCATCTCTTTCCCTCAACCAGTAATAATCCAAATTTAATTAATCGTCATGCTTCTGAAGGATTTTCTAGGATTTATGTAAGACCACGACAGATTTATTATTGTTTTCCCGTAGATGCATATTTGTATAATGTACAAGGTTAAACTGAGATCTGCGTATGTGATATTTGTAACACTCCAGTTCTCTGTTACCGAATTGCTACTAGGTGTACTTCACTGTTCACTGCTCAGACAATAATACACCCTACAAACATAAACATGTAAAGGGCGGACACGAAGCTGACACTGATTCTCAATTTTCTCAACTAAGTACTATTAATACTAGACAGCTTACGCAGACATGTTGATGGAAAACAGGCAAAACCAAGTTGTGGATAAGTATAACTTTCATATTCTCATTTTTAAGTGTGAACTATAAACACATGTTATACAGTTGCACAACGACTGCATAGTAAAAATAGCAAAATCTAAGGCACAAGTATTTTGTACACAGCTTGCAGACAACTTTTGGGTTATCTCAAGAATTTGGTACAACTGTGTTAAGTTATGCCACCAGTGTGCAAGTGCAAGAAATAAAGTTCATCTCTTTTCACCTGCACCTACCACAAGCACATACCTCTTGTTCCTTTTACTAACCATGGGTTAATATGCTATTGAATCATTTCACCCGAAAAATATGAAGAAGGACACAATGATGACTCTAAAAGGGTTTACCGTTACTGTGTTACTCATCTTGAAAATTGATATCTCCATTTGTTATAATAATATAAGCACTGACAGCCCTGATTTGTTAGGTAACGATCTCAATATTCTCAATCAAACATTATTATTAGCCCCAGAACTATACACGTGTAGTAAACGTCTCACGGACAGTGAGGACTTCTTCACAAATTGCGATAATGACGAGAAAGTTCCAGGAAGCAGTGATATCTCGGACAAGGCATGTTGGGTTGCTCCATCCCATCTTATGTCCAAAAACATATCTTCAAAGTTTAGGTTTGATTTTTATAATGTGCTAATTATTTTATACTTAATACCTCTTCCAAACATTTTGAATCGTCACCTTTTCTTTTTAGATTGCTAGTCAAAGATCTGCCCAAGTCATGCAAAGCAAATTCATTCATTGTTCACCTACCCTTGATTAGAGACATTGAAGGATTAGAGGGAAAACTACTTCAAAATGGATACCTCACTAAATGGATAGACAACAAGCAAGAATATTATCATCCCGACGAATTTTGCATTAACAGGTTAGCCGAATTCTAATGGCATGTGAAGAGCAAATTATAATTTCCAAACATATTTACTTATATACATTACCATAAGTTAATTGATCATTGGCCCGTCCTTGTCATTATTAGTCCTTATCCTAATTTGTGTTTTAATCGCATGCAGTCAAAACAAGACCTTTCTCGAAATAAAAATTTGTAAGCCCAATTGTGACGACGAAAATGGAAGGACTTGCATTAAAGTAAGTTTTAATTTTCTGTTAAATGCATTGTATTGTTCTGTAATATTNATTTAAACTATATTTTTGTATAATTGGATATATTTAGAAATGTTGTGCTCTGGACAAAGTGTTCAGTTTTGGCTTCTCCCCCAATCCTGATCAAAATCCCCATCTCGTCAGAGGCTGTCAATTTCCAGAACATGAAATATTTAAGCCAACTGTTTACTACAACTCCCGCGAACGAATATCAGAGGAAGAATTGAGCAATATGCCAGGAATTCATTATACCGAAAAATATCCCAGAAGTTTTAAATACAATTGCGAAAATAATAAAACATTGTTTTTCAGTTCCCCTTACGTGGTTGAAAACATCAAAAATTTAACCAACCAGGACTTCAATCATTTAAAGTTTAGAATACGAAAAGATGGCAAGATTTTGTACAGAGGGAATGATGGCACCTGCGAAGTTCTAGATCCTAAGATCCATGATTTTTGCATTGATGGAGTTGTCAGTTTCGATATTGAGAGTCTGAGCTATCGAAATTCTGAAGATACTTTATTAATCTCTCTATGTGCTCTTCCTAGAAGCGTAAATGAGTTTTTTGTTATACTTATCTTCAAGCGAATCTTTCAAATTATGCAAATGTTTGTTCATTCTGCAGGAAGTAATGGATCCTTCATTAGTTTATGGATCAATGATGCTATTTAGCTGCATTTTCCTTATTTTGACGATCATCGTGTATGCTCTGTTATGGGATAGACAAACTGTACATGGATGGACTATTGTGACACATATTGTTTGTCTCTGTTTTATGTACGTTTTTGTTGGAACTGGGCATTTAGTCCGATATAATTATGGGGCTTCAGTTCACCACACCAAAGGATGTATTTTTGTTGGTGAGCGTACCATATTAATCATTTTGAGAATTATTTAGCTTATGTTATTTACAGTTTTTAATGTATATTTTAGGCATTGCTGCTCATTTTTTCACACTTGCCACATTTTCTTGGTTGGCAACTATCAGTTTCGATCTATTCTTTACATTTCGTGCAATTACGCCAAGAAGTGGAAATCGATCAAAAGGGTGGAGTCGCTATATCAAATATTCCATTTTGGGTTGGGGGATTCCTATCATGATTATTAGTACCGGACTGATAATAGATGGTAAACGCACGTAAGTATTGAAGCTTATTAAAACCTATTTCACCCAGAGTAGAGAATAATGTATGCATACATTATTAGTACTAATTATGCCAAAATACCTTGGTATACATTAATGTACGAGACGCAAGGAAGTTAATGAGTTAATGTATTTTGCAGAGACGATGATTGCTTGGAAATGCTTTCTCCAGGCTATGGCTACGAATCTTGCTATTTACAGGAAAAAGCTTTGGGTCTTTATATGTATTTACCGTTGGGAATTCTTCTTATCTGCAACCTGCTATTCTTTGGTATCACATCGACAAGACTGTACCAGTTCAGAGAAAGTACCAAAATGGCTACTAAAGATGACACACAGCAACAGTTGTAAGCATTCTTACAAATTAATTAACTAATTGATGCATCAAAGATATATTTATTGACGCAGTAAATGTGATGTAATGAAAACAACTTTCCCTCAATAATATATTCGTACTGATATTGTTGCAATTTGCTACTCATTTTATAATAAATCTAATCTGTGATGAACTTATTTGCTTAAATTTAAGCTACCGACTTTTTGTGAAGTTGTTTTTTGTTATGGGAATCTCGTGGAAATTCGAGGTCATCTCGTGGGCTGTTAGCGGCATTGTCGTGCGTTGGTATTGGGTAAGACAAATAAATTAAATAATTTATAGTAACTATTTAGACTTAACTATTATTTTATCCTAAGTACTGGCAATTTATTAATTCATTTAATTTAATTCATTAAATAGGTAATTTTTGATGTAATCAATATTTTACGAGCTATTGCTGTTTTCTTCATTTTCGTATGCAAACCTGATATTATAAAATCTTTGGAACAAAAGTATCCCCGCTTGAGACGTAAGTGACCTTAATTATTTAAATTGTAACATACACAATTCAACTGTCAATCCATTGACGTTTTCAGTTTAAGTATTAAAAATATTTTAATTTCAGCGATTTTGGTTCCGTGTAAGCGTATATTTTGGAAAGGCAGGCGTTCTCACAAAGATCATAACACAACAGATGAATCCATAGGTCTGAATTCCTCTATCCGCACTACTAAAAGCAGCATTCTACGTATGAGCGATGTGGAACACTGATGTCTACTAATGCTAACATTTAGTGTAATAACATTGTCAAACTCAAATGTCAGCGCATGATTTGTCCACTTACTTTTACCAAAGACAAGATATTTAATATTTAATTTACATTAGTTAAGTTTATGTTTAATGTTTCTATCAATGTTCCATAATAACTTCGTACTTCATACGAGGTCGTATAAAGTAACGCTTTCATAAGCCTATCCATATAAAACTTTCACATGAGAAAGCATAACTGCATAATACGGGGAAAGTCATTTTGACATGTGAAAGTTTCACATGGAGTTTGTGCTTCAAAAGAGAAATCTCATTTACATGGAGAAAGCTATATGAAGCGTTAGTGTCTACCTACCTACACAACAACTGTATTTGCTGATTACGTAACTTTGAACTGTCTAAACCACTGCAAGGATGGCCAATGTAAATATTTCCCTTAATACCACCACAAAAAACTTTCCCCAGTACTCGTACTAGTGAAAGTGATTTTTGTTTTGGGGTGCATGAAAATTAATGTGGATTTGCCATTCCCAGGGATAAATCATGTATTGCCTACCTATAATATTTACACATTTACATCGGGGCTTGCCAAAAATGTTTCTGTGAATACGTTGAACAATTTATTGAGATGTGTTCCTTAATAATATGTTTATTATATTTTGGTTATTTAGTATAAATTACTGGTACATGTACGTCCAGTTTTTCAATATTTTGTGTTCACGAACCATGGCAAGTCAATAACTCACACTCTTGTGTGAATATTTCGACATTTCTATGTATTTCTATGTATGTATGTATGTGTATATATGTATGTATGTATGTGTATAAGTATATGTATGTACATGTAACGCAACTCACGCATCCATAGCCCTACGTAAAGATTCCTTCGTCATTTCACCAACTTTCACCATTCCATCGTTCGGGATGGTAAAAATTTTGGTGAGATATTGCGAGTACGGGTGAAATACTTGAAATGGGGATCAAATGGAATTATCAACAGTGATAAGGCACGGGGATGTGTATTATGTGTATACTGACTTTTTAGCTGTTAAAGGGTGTTATATGGATCGTTGATCTTTGCCGAAAAATAGTTTTGGATCTAAAATTGAGAACACATCATTGAGATCCTTGGCCTTAAGTATTTAAATATTTAGTATCATTATTATGGTGATTGCGTCTTCTTTCAGCCTACAATACAACTCTGTGTCTGTCTGTCCTATCTCTGCTTTCTGCACAACTATCTTGATGGTATTAAGAAAGAACTACATAATAATAATTTTTAGCCGAGAACTGTAATACCTACTACTATACCCAGTAATAAATGTTAAAAGCTTAATATATGTATGTACGTAACTTTTTACAACTAATAACCGTGTTCACAGTCGAGAATGTGGTCATAATCCCTCAGCTCGCTCTAATGAATGACAGTTTACTTTTAATCTGATTTTACAGAACGTCGCATATTAAAGCAATCTACATCCACCAAATCCAGATGACCCCTGATTCTGTCCAACCAAGCCCATCCACCCATCCATCTCGTATACAGTACCATTACCAATCCAAGCGACACAAAATTATTATACCAGTTATTTGTTATCCTATATACATTAATATAGCTTTTACGCATCTCTTATTACGACCAAGCACCAAATACAATTAAGCGCTGATTCGGCTTTTGATACGCTTCTGACTTCTTCTCATCGGTAACAGGTACAACCACAGCCTTTTCTTTATCGGGGCTGGGAGACGTGAGATACCTTCTGGGTTCTCTTCTGGGTTGGTTAGGACTTCCAATCCCAATCACTGCCTTATTTCTTTCCTGCCTGGGATATGATAGCGACAGCGACTACATTCAATCACTACATTGCATTGCAATCAATCAAGTACAGTGAATATCGCATTAAACTATATTCGGTAGAAAATTTTGACAAAAAATTCAATAAATCGTAAATTTTCTTTGTGGTGACCTTTGACTTATTTACCCAGAAATGTTTTCCAAATTCATACTCTGTATAATAGTTGAAGACATCGACGCGTGATTGTAATTTTTGTAATGCGCCAGGTTCCCCACTCCGTGGGCGTGCTCCCAATACGCTCGACGCCACACTTCCGCCTTACGCCACAATCCGGGCGGTACGCTCCCACTGCCCGACGCCACCATCCGTATACAGAGCGCTCCTACCTTCCGACACCACCATCCGGGCGACGATCTGCCGACGCCACTCTCCGAGCGTCACTTTCCCACCGCCTGGGATTAGGATTCCCGCACCTAGCAGAAATTATTATACCAACTTACCAACTGAACATATAATATTGTTCATAGTGACAATGACAAAGACAATCATTTATGCTAATGTTATCTAGAACCCTAGAACCTAGGTTCTAGACAAATGCTAAAGCTAAATAATTTTTAGGGGAGCAAATGGGCAAAGGGGTAGAATAAAGCTGACTGGGGAAGAGCTGGTACTGTTCGTCCCAGACTTTTGGCCAACCTATTTCAATTCAATGCTATCAGCGTGTCTTTTCCTTACCTATCTAACTGCCGCAAAAGCCATCACCTTGAAAATAAACCACCTTGGTCTGGGTCTATCCGATCAATCAGAAGTATTCGAAATTGGCATTGGTTTCACTCCAGCCACCTTGGTTGCACAACTTTTGCATGAACATTGTATAGATTGCCAATAATCGCTATGTCAACAATGGTCATTTATTTTTATCGATGCCTAAATAAAACTGAAAACATGTTATGCCATTATTATCGACTTTCAATCGGATTTTCCTGGAGAATGCATTACTACCACCAAACGATCAAGTGAATTTGTCGTCTGAAAAGTGCATATAATTGTCTTAGGCAAAAATGGCTTCGAGAGATAAGGAAGAAAAGGTAGACGGAGGAGAAGCGGTAACGAAAACGAATATATTTGCCTAATATTTATTGAGAAATGTAGTTCTTGATAATATAATTAATCCAGATTGCAGCCGCTGAAAGTGGGACCTACGCCCCGGGTGCCGATCAGGATGATGGCAATAAGGAAAAACCTGAAGGGGAAACCGATTGGCATAACTTTGAGTCACAGTATTCTTTGGCTTTGGCCCAATCTGCAATTGTTGAAAGAGAAAAATGGGGATCCAAGTAATATAAATTTTTACATTTTTGATCGGTTAGGTTGGTTGGAGTCCATGAAGGGGGGTAATCGAGAAAGACGATTGGGAGGCTACATTTTTCTAACCGAAAACCTTTTTCTGGACTTAGAATCTGGGTTTCGGTTATTAGAAAAATGTTTACTCTCAAAAATATTATATTATTTTATTACTATACCTTCGTGCACCTCAACCAATTGTTTACTGCACCCGTACTTATTATGAAATGTAAAAAATGTGTACTTTCCTTATAGTATCGAGTTTTTACTGTCGTGCATTAGTTCAGCCGTCGGACTAGGAAATATTTGGAGATTTCCTTTCGTTTGTGGAAAAAATGGGGGAGGAGCGTAAGTCAATGATTTCATAAAAGATTTAGAAGATATAAAAATCTCTATAAACTTACATTTACAGATGACGTCATAAATATTTTTAATTGATAATTTCTATTGTATAGTAAAAATAGTAAAATAATTATTTATAGGTTCTTAATTCCGTATTTTATCGTTGTTTGCGTCATTGGACGTCCACTATACTACTTAGAACTTTTATTGGGACAATTCTCGAGTCGAGGATCTGTCAAGGTTTGGGAAATGGCTCCAATTTTGCGAGGTATGCATGGACGAATAAGATAAATATTTTTGTATACCAATAATTTTATTATTAATTAATATTTATATTTAATATCTCTACTTCTACTATGCATAGGTGTTGGTTACGGAACCGGAATTGCCTCATTCATGGTTTACTTAAAAATTATATTTACTTTTTATTTGACTATCAGAAGTTGTCTTTTTTGACGTTTACATTTCCAATTTTAGGTTTCCACGTTCTACGTTACAATTATGGCATGGTATTTTTTTAAAATTTATTTTGATATGATTCGTTTTAATTTGGAAAAGATATAAATCATTTCATTAATTCATTAAATAGGACTTTACTTTACGGAATGTATTCCTTCTATCCTAAACTTCCCTGGAAAGATAAAAAATATAGAGATACCGAAGATTTTTTTGAGTATGTATCTCATACCTATTTATTAACTGTACCAAATACCAATATATACCTATCTAGTCTACTTTTAACGTCTGTGTAATTAATTATTGTTTTGTATATTGATTTATTTCCTAATAGAATTCGTCATTTCAAAGACGAACGGATAAATAGCAGTAATGGCAATTATTTGAAGTACCAACGGATGTTTGTGGAAGGTTCGTAAGATAATTTTATGTTTTATGGTAGTTTGATTTTCAAAACTAATAAATATATTACTTTTTACTCAAATAATCAAATAATTATTATGATATAATTAGTAACGAAACAAATGGAATAAATTGTTTTGATAAATACAGGCAAAGGACTTGGACCACCCTCATGGGAACAAATGTTGGCTTTGTTACTTGCGTGGATTATTTTATGGTTCGCCTTAGTTAAAGGAGTGTCAGGATCAGGAAAAGTTGCTTACTTCACTGCCCTTTTTCCGTATTTTGTGCTGGTAAAAACTTTTTTAATACACAAACTAATAAGATTAAATAAGAATATTAAGAATATTTACAAATATTTATAAATATATATATATATATGTTATATCATGAAATAAATAGATGAATAAAGTTATAAATTAATGGTACTCCAGATTATTCTGCTGATAGTTGGGTGCACTTTGGAAGGGGTAATTATTTTTGTAACACAATTAATTATTAATTAATGAAAATAAAATGGTAAAAATTATTAAAGTAAACTTTTGTAGAGTCTGGAAGGAATAGAGTTCTTTGTCAAGCCAGAATGGAAGGCTCTTTATGACCCTCAAGTAAGGTTTTTCCCTTCATATCTTATTCTTATTTATTTAATATTCGTCTATATATATTTATATAGTACGATTGTTTCGATGTTGACAAACAGTTATAATACTATATTTAGTAAATTACTAATACTGTATTTGTGAGAAATATTACAAATTATATTAATATCATTCAAAATTGCAGACATGGTTTGAAGCTGTGGGTCAGTGCTTCTTTTCCTTGGGAGTGGGTTTCGGAGGTTGTATCATGTTTTCCTCTTTCAACCATTTCAATCACAATTTAAATCGGTGAGTTGTGCCATAAATAATATAATTTCGTTTTTGACTAATTCTCATTCTAATAATAATAAAGGTGTGTTTTATATGCATTTTTTTGTTTCTAGCGATGTGCTTATAATAAGGTATCTCTTTTGGATCATAAATTCCTACATGGAAAATAATATTTTATGAATATTTACTGCAAATAATATAGTTAGCATTTAGCATCATTATAATATGTTCAATGTGTGTTTCTTACAGTATAGTGGACACTCTAACCAGTTTTCTTGCAGGAATCACAATATTTAGCATTCTCGGTAATCTAGCTCACGAAACAGGACAGGATATCAGAGATATAGCCAAAGCAGCAGGTCCGGGTCTTGCTTTCATCAGGTAAATGTTACTAGTAGTTCTTTACGTCTGTAGGGTTAGATGGTAGTATAGTATATTCATGTTATTTATTACAAAATAATAATAATATATAATATAGGTATGTTCAATGAAATATTTATTTCGCGTATTGTATGTATTGCAGCTATCCTCAAGCAATGAATGAAAATTGGGGTTACCCAGCAGCACAGGTTCATAATATTCTTTTTAAATCCCATAAATACATTTGATACAAGCCTACAGATGCCGACTGACTGACAATGAAATAGTAATTTGTTTAAATATATGAATGTGAATCTGCGAACTTAACAGTAGAAATGAAAATCTTTTCCATGATTTTGTTTAGATACTTTCTTTCTTATTCTTTACCATGCTATTGACTTTGGGAATTGGAAGTGCTACAGGTATGCTATGTTTATAAAACTCTTGAATGCATAATTGGCAATTAAACGAAAGGTCAATATTAACTGTTTTATTTTTAAATATAAAGCTTTGGTGGGAACCACCACTACAATATTTCAGGACGCTTTCCCCAATGTTAAGAAATGGATAATTGTCTCAGTGAACTGTCTTTTGGGATTTATTGGCGGAATCATTTACACTACCCCAGTTCGTCCTATAAATTTCACTGATATTTTTTGCATGTTGTGTATAATAATTTAGTGTATATTTTATAAGTATAGATATATCTACGAAGTTGTTAGTACTTAATAAATACTTTGTTAACATTTTCAATTTTCCTTTGTAGGCTGGTGCCAATATTATCGACATTGTAAATGATTATGGAGCGACATTCGTCATATATGTGTTTGCGTTTGTTGAAATCTGTGGTATTGTGTTCCTTTACGGATTGAAGAATTTCCAAAATGATATCGGTATAGTTAGCTATTCTATATTAACAATACAGAAATGATGTCTCAATCTCAAATGATACAATTAAATTAATTTATGTTGTATGAACATGTTAAATCACAGAGTTTATGGTGGGACGCAAAGTCGGTATATACTGGACAGTCTGTTGGGTTTTGCTTTCCCCTTTGTTATTATTCATCCTTACTTTTCATCTTGCAACCTTCAAACCAAATAATAAGTGGCACATTTCTGCGCAAGGTACTAATGAGGGTATTAAGTTTTATATAAGTATTCATTTCGTATAGCAAGCAGTTAATTTTATGAAAAAAATGATTCTTTTTCATAGTTGCTTCATGGATAATGACTTTAATAATTTTGACAGTTCCAATCATCTTTGGAATTCATGCTGTTCAAACTAAGAAATCCTCTAGTTTTTTCAAAGTGAATTTTAAATTATTAAATTTGCTTAGATTATGTTTTCGTGTAATTTGTTCTGTCAATAAATTGTTTTATGTGCCCAATATAGCGTTTCCGGGCCAGTCTGGTGCCCACAAAACGATGGGGTCCTAAGGTAAAGCTATGATGAACATACTTTTACTATAATATGAACATACTCTCTTTGTGTTCTGAAAAAATGAACCAATATTTACCAACTAATGAAATGATTTTCTTATTTCTTCCTCATCACCAGGATCCCATAATGAAGGAAGCATGGAGACGCTTCAAGAGAACTAAAAACCCGGAATTCCCATGGACTGTCAAAATTAAGAAGGTCTTGGGCATAAGTCCCATTCAGGCACCAATGAGCGTAGTTCCGTCTCAAGCTCTGCCCATTGAAGATCAGACTGCGACTCAATCAAATATTGGAAGTGAATACCCCACAGAAGTTACTATTGGCTCTGAAAGCAACAAGAATCAATAAATGTAAAACTGTTACATCGCCCTTTTCTGTATTACTTCCAACAACCCTTTCTTCGGTTAGTTAATTGGCAATCCTTTGGAGTATATAAAACAAAATATGGAATCGAATGTGTGGATTATGAGCTTATAAATTGTGTGAGCCAAGTGAAGTGACGGCCACAAAGTATAAATTTTCTGTAATAAAGTATAACTGTCTTAATCGTAATGACCTTTTACTAACACCCAAAGCAAGTGTCAAATGTACATATTGACAACACGTATTTTTACTCATGTTAGGTTTAAAGTGAATGATGATAGATAGTGGTCTGCAGACACAATCACTCATTTAATATACTAACTATTATACTTTTATATACCGTATTAGTGCTTATCCTTATTTTTCTGGATACTGTATCTGCTTCGTCTCTTTTGTAGGCATAAAGTATGTTCATCAAACCGTGTTTCCGATTATTTAACAGCCTGCGAAATCTGTACGTTAGTTTAGTCACGTACATCTGTCAACTTATTGCATATCCACACATGTTTATGCTTACTCAGTATTAGCATTGGTGTATATAACAACAATTGACACGCACGATTTATTTTTCTGTAAAGAAATTACAATCCTCACATTCATGGTTAACAAAACCTTTCTGCTTCGTTGGTAAAAATACACTAAATTAAATGTATTGCTTTAATAGAAAATGTTTTTATATGTCAGATAAAAACAAGAACAGTGATAGGTAATTGTAATGCAAGCATCAAATATAATATAAATTGCACGAACTGTAAATTAGATTTATCATGATCAACTCGTCATAGTGTTTAGAGCAGTGTTAGCAATAGCACTCATAGTTTGACTTTGACTTGAATTACATTTATATTCACGATAGTCAAAGTAAAGAATTTTGTCATCGTAGAAAATGTCTGTACAGAGTAAAAATTGCCGTCCATTTTTTAAGTAGGTACTCCATTTGAATTCACAGCTATTTTGTTTCCCATGATTCAAGATCTTGCAGTACGACGAAAAATAGAGAAAGTATCCGATTGGAAAGAATTTCAACAGAATCAAGTGCAAATTAACTAGAAAAGGGAACTAAATCTTTCCATGTGCTACAAAAGACAGTGCAGCCAAGATAAAATTTATGTTGTTTAATTGCTAATTATGGTGGACAATCCTAAGATAAGGTGTACACTGTATAGAATAACATAACGTAACGATTTTTAATCTTTTCAACATCGCAACAGCAACTTCTACTTTAGATTTTCTAATACGATTTTTTCTATTTTTGGAGCTCTAATACTACATAACCCAGCCTAATACAATCGGAACCTCATAAATTGTCGACTTTTTCTAGATACTATTACTGCAGGGAATGACAAAGTACTTAATTTTGACTTCAACTTGACTTACTCCTAGTTTTATAAAGTATCGATACTAATACTCACTATCAGTATCAATTAATACTGATAGTGAGTTTAAACACTTCAAAAACTCTAAGTTAAACGTAAAAACACATAGTACATCAATTTTATGCATTACATCGAACGTTGTACGTCATGATTCATAATGAAGATAAACACAATATTATAATTAAGCTGCTGAAGAATATCCCATCACTTTTCATGAAACAGGGCTAAATAATTTTTCGTCAAGTGCGGACGTGTATCATTTTCTACATTCAGAGCATCATGAAGTCCTTCAATGGGGACTTTGGGGACTGTGATACAAAAATGGAAGAGAAATATGTCGAGGCAATAGAATTACCTTTTTTAGTATTTTATGCATTCATTTGAAATATGTCTAAATTCTTTGGTGTTTTCTATAGGGAGATTGTATCCTAAGTGAAGGAACTAAAGATTTCAGTACAACCGACAACGGTGGGAGAAAACGGGAAGAATGGCAGTCCGAAATGGAATTTCTATTTTCATGCATATCACTTTCAGTCGGGCTTGGAAATATTTGGAGATTTCCGTTTATTTGTGGGAAGAACGGTGGAGGAGCGTAAGTCTATTGACTATTAAATTTCAATTTTCGATAAACACTGAATTAGTCCTTTTTAGGTGATCACAAAAAGTAATATCCTTATTTTAATCTTATCGTAATAATATTTTCATAATAAATAAGTGTGCACTGACATTAATTTACTCTCTTATTAGGTTTTTAATTCCATACATCGTAGTTCTTTTAGTAATAGGCAAACCAATGTATTTTATGGAACTTGCTTGGGGACAGTTCTCTTCATATGGCCAAGTTAAGGCCTGGAAAATGGTCCCATTGCTTAAAGGTATATAATTTTTTTGACAATTATTTTTCAAGCTTTACCTGGAACTCTTGAGCTGTATTATGATCTATGTCAATCTATAATTTTCAAGGCTATTTTTGTTAAAGTATTACATTTGGCCATTGGTGGGTATTAGCTTTGTATTCATGCTCACACATCCATATCTGTTTGTCAGTTCATTATAATCCGTGATTCTGAAAAGTAGGTATTAGTCATTTTTACATGAATTTAGGACAAAGCTTCATTTATGATAGCGCATTATCCTACTGAAATAAATACAATTCAAGCAAAAGTGAGAAACCCTGAAATGACTTAACGATTATGATTAACTGATATTGAAGGGGATTAATCAGATGGGGATGTATACATGACGTTTTATGGCTCATTATCCCAAGATTGACACGAAAGTGCATGATTATTCCCTGAAATGACTATTGACGATTTGGATAAGTATATTCCAAGCGGATTATTCAGATGGGCGTATGTGTGGCGTTTTTTGGGTTGTTGTTTATTTATAATGGCTATACATGCAGTAATTAAAATTTCAGGCGTTGGCTATGGAGAGCTCATCGCATCAATAAGTGGAGGATCGTACTATTTAGCTGTAACTTGAGAACAAAATATAAGCCATATCATAATATAATTATTAGCAATATATTATGATATCATTATTATTGATGACTATTAATAACTTTCCGCTATCCAGATAATGGCCGTCGCTATTCACTATCTCGTACAGTCTTTTCAGTCCATATTGCCTTGGTCTGTTTGTGATGAATCAAAAGCTTGGGCAAAGGAATGTCACACAAATAATTCCGTCGGTTTAGTTGGTTCGAGCAATAATTCCAAATCCCTTTCCGAGTTATATTTTGAGTAGGTTACTTACTATAATATACATGTTGATGATGATAAATTAATTATTATGAAGATGAAGGACTTATTGAATTATACATAGTTTTGTAGTAATTAATTGGTAAGCATAATTGATTTTGCGTTTTCAGAAATGAAGTTACAAAAGAAAAAAGTCAAATATTTGATGGAATAGGAATGCCTGATTTAAGACTGACTCTGTATCTACTCGCTGCGTGGGCTTTAATTTTCATATCTCTGATTAAAGGAATAAGAAGCTCTGGAAAAGTGGCATATTTTACTGCACTGTTTCCTTATTTCGTTTTAATTATATTTTTGATACGTGGAGTCACTCTGCCTGGAGCCATGGATGGTATAAAATATTTTATCACTCCACAATGGGACAAATTGTTAGATTTGAATGTAAGTCCATTGTAAACAATGGAAATAATAATTTATGGAACAATGTGCTGGATATATTTTGATATTTCCCAAGTTCTATTTATACAATTAAAAGTAATATTTGTTGCTATAAAAGGTGTGGTATGCTGCCGTTGGCCAATGCTTCTTTTCACTCGCCATTGGCTTCGGCCCGACTATTACGAATGCTTCGTATAATAAATTTCGTCATAATATCTATAGGTATGGTATTGTTTATTCGTATTGACCGAACAGTATTTTATGTAGATGCTGAATATTTCTATAATTGCCTATCTTACACATAAAAGTTTAGAATAACTACTGAAGTAAAGTAAATTGGGTGAAACATACTAAACATTTAGAGATGCAATGATAATTTCAATAACGGATTCTTTGACGTCTCTTTTGTCTGGTTTCATCGTATTTTCGATTTTGGGAAACTTGGCCTATGTAAATGATGGGAATGTAGCAGACATTGCCCAAGGTGGTCCAGGCTTAGCTTTCGTTTCATTTTCAGAAGCCATATCCAAATTTGACTTCATTCCTCAGGTAATACTTTTAAAATACTATCAAAGCAATCATCATGGCACTACATACTAATAATGAGTAAAGTCCTGCACGTTACGAACTATATTTGTAGGTAATTAAATATGATCTATTGCAGTTTTTTTCGGTGTTATTTTTCTTGATGCTGTTAACTTTGGGAATTGGAACCGCTACAGCAATGGCAAACGGTCTCATAACAGTGATTTGTGACCGCTTTATCAATTTCAAACGTTTTTATGCTACACTAATTGTTTGCACTTGTGGATTTCTAGTAGGAATATTATATGTGACTCCGGTGAGTGGGTATTTACTTTTATCTGCTTAAAGTACATACTTTATACATTTTATGCTGAATTGATTGCACAGTTACAGTTTGCTTTGTTTTCAATAGGGTGGTCCCTTCTTGATTACTTTAATAGACTATTTTGGAACTAGTTTTGTCATATATATTATGGCTACAATTGAAGTAATTGGAGTAGCTTGGATATACGGCGTGTCTAACTTTTCCAGGTATTATTGCTTTACAACCTCAACCGTTTATCACCCGGGCCGGGCCTATAACCCGTAGTTATTGTTAACTATAAACTTTGTCAGTCTAAATTGAATCTATAAAAATGGCATCATAAAGCCATATTCAGCCTCATCTTGAAATGCAAATCATTTAGGTTCGCAATTTGAGAGAACGTAAATATCATTTGAATTTTGGCTACTACTGTATACTAGCTGAAACCTTTTTCGTTAAGCCTTTACTATTATCATTTATTAACAATAAATTATTATTATTATTAATAGCACATTGTAAAAAATGTTTCCCTATTCTTTCTCTAAGTGT
>JABASH010002213.1:0-21283 GCA_019776445.1 Tomocerus maximus
TTCGTTGGATCCGAACAAAGATATTGATCGAATTAACTTTGCAAACATCTTGTTGCCAAAATAGTTGAACTTTACCAGTTAATTAGATTTTCTCCCTTAAAATACTTTCCCAATACTTCTAAAATTAAGGCAACTTGTGTATTATTAGTCTGGAAGTGTCATAAGTTTAGAAGCATGGTTCATCAGCGGTGAAACTTAGAATAATTTACAGCACTGTAAACAGGGTCCATTACTACGAACTATTTTGGTGTACTAAACATACCAACCAGCTTGTTCCATAAAAAAATTGACAATTTCGTCATTCCATTAATTTAAAATGCAATTACACACTTATCAACTCAATCAAACGTTTTCTATGCAGGAGGGTATACATATGTATTTATATTAATGTATTCACGGCACATACAGATGCAATTAGGAGCTGTGGGTATTTGAAATGATGTCAAAATGTTAACAAATTACTGAATCAGTCTTTTATGACAACTGACAAACGCAGCCGGTTTATGACGGATTGTCCGCTTTAATTTACAGTTTGCCTACCCCCACTTAATAATGTCTGCCAATGAAGGACGTGTCCTTAATGTGCTTTATTCACTATAACAATGATATCACATTGCATATAGTATTGACAGCACCAGCAGTAATATTATTGCATTAGTACCTAGTATAGTAGTGTTAGCCAATAAGAGTGAGAGTAGTATAGCAGTAGAAAGAGTTTTTCTGGGAATGAATCTCATATCATAATTGTAAGCTAAATAAACTTTGAGTACATGAGATACTTTTTAAGGTTTCCTAGATAAAACCTAATTAGTCGAAAATGGTCTCTAATCTTTGTAAGTATTCTTTTCACAGGCCATTAAAGAGAAAAGATATAATCCAACCACGACAGTAATTGTTAAGGTCAAATGAAGTAGTAAAAGTGTTTTGGTCACCTAAAAAATATGAATGATATAGGAAATGATTAGAGGTGGCCGAGGAGGGAAAAGAAAGCTATAGAAATGCATCCCGACTGTTGTAGTAGTATGAGAAATAAAGAAAACAGTTCGGAGAAAGAGTTCAAGACCCGAAGCTGAAAGAGGTGAAAAGGGGAAGTTGCGGGAAAGCTACATAGATTCTAATCAATATGTTTTCTTCCTGTTATTTTCTTTTGGGAATAAGCCAATGCCTGTCGGTGTTAGTGGTAAATGGACTATTTTCTCCTTTTGTGTCTTTTGCTCTGTAATGCAATGCATTCACCCTGTCATAGCTTCAGTGTTTGCCTCCTTAACTTGTACTCTACTTATTTTCTTAACTATGTGGTTTGGCTCCTCTGTATGGGAATGCTCACATTTGCCACATAGGTAATAGGTGGGTATCTAAAGAATAAGAACTTCATTGAGTCTCGTTTTCTATTCCCGACTCCTTTTTCTAGAGCTCATTGTCAGTTCACTATTGTTAGTACTGTCTGGTTGCCAGTGCAAGTTGACTGTGAAATGGGAATGAAGATGAAGATTGGAGATGCGTAGTAATAAAAATAACGCTCACTCAGTCCAAATTCTCATTCTCATCCTTTGCCTCATGATGTTTCATGATTGGGCGTTTCTTTTACCAAATGCTTTGTTGGAACGTACCAGTACTAAGGCAAAGTTGTTCAGCGAGCTCTTTGCTCAAATCCAATTTATCAACTTCTTATGTAAGGAATAAATATAAAGAACCGTTACTACTTCGAAAGTTGACGCAAGAAAATAATCAAAAGAAGGAAGTTACTACATAACTATACGCAATGGGAATGAATTTTACCGACCCGAATTATTTTCTTCCAAATCAAATGTGCCTAAAGACGCAACGGCAAGCTGTAGCAGATTTAATTGCCATCAGCCCGTAACCTACCAATTTCGCCAAATTCTACACTTATTGCAGAAAATCAAGTATAATTGCAACTAATTTGAAGGCAAATCCCCGTTTCCGTTTTCCAATGTATTTTATGCACTCACACTGCGATGTATATAAACGCACCAGGACTTGACAACATATTTAGTGGCAATAGAATTTTTAGAGACACCTCTGTCTACAGTAAGCGAAACAGACAGAGTTTCAATAATAGTATCTAATACAGCTGGGGGGTAGAGTAGTAATGATGTATCATAAGCTAGAAGTTTATTAGGTTTTTGGTTTAGGGTACATTTGCTTAGACTTTTTCGAATAATTTGATTATTAAGTCTAGTAATTACTGCTGGCTAGATTTCTGATTGAAATATTACTGCTCGAAGGTGTTCATTTTAGAATAGATTGTTGAGAGTTACTTATTGCGACTAACGATGTTTACTCTTCCCTGCAACCACTTTATCATTGCCCCTAATAAAAAACATGGATTTAATAATTTGGTTGTTAAAAATTAAAAAGCATTATTAAAATTTTGGTTTGGGAATAAAACGTACTGATGCATTGAACGTTTAACTTTTTTGTGAGAAGAGCTCCTGGTTTTCCTAATGTCCTGTCCTATAAGTCCCCAAGGTTCAGAAGGTTCGTCATAGGATCTATGAAAAGTAATAAGGAATTTAAAAGCGAGATGTGACAGAAATATTAAATGATTGCTCTTGTTCTGGGAATAAAGTAAATAGCCAAGCTATATGTAATGGAGTTTTATGGGAGTGATGGAGATTAGGCATTATGCAAACTGATTTAGGCACGTACTCAACTTTCAAGGATATGCCATCGAGTCGTATGGCATGCTTTGCAACCACCAGTTGGTAGACACTCGTCGTGAAATCAGATAGCGAAAGGAATTTCAAGACTTCAGATAATTTTCTATGTTCATGATTGTACGTGACAAGTTTCTCCCAGAAATATTTCATAGCTTTTTTCGTATCTTGCTTATCCTTTCGGTTTTTTACACACAAAAGAAAGCTGTCATAATCCGGCATGTCAAATTTATAAAAAGCATCCAAGTATATATAACAAGTTCTAATTATATCTCTCGTCTCTTGAGCAAGTCGTAATAGCTCGTAGCTATCATCGTGAAGTCTGTCAAGAGCCAACCAAAATTCTTCTACCAAATGCAAGATACTTTTCTGTTCCTCCGCATCCAAAGCGTCTTTTCTTTTATAAGATTTCACAAAATGTCTCATCGCTCCTGTGATTTCCCTTGCTTGTGATTTCACAGTCGAGCCTTTTATTTCAATTGCAGTCATTTCCCCTGTAATCATTCGTATATCTTCAGTCGTATTCTCAACTAAGTCTTCTGCCAACTGGAGAAACATTTGGCTGATTTCAACTTTGTCTGTTGGGTACACCTCGGAGAACGGGACCCACTCTGAAGAATTCTTGGGACTGCACATCACTCTATGTTGGTTTAACTGAACGTGGAAAAAGTGATCGTCATCTTCAATATCTTCTCTAACATCTAATCCATTCCCTATGTGTCGTCGAGGACGTCGGCGATTCGGTTTAGTTATCGGGTGACTAATAAGAGGATCGGAATCCTGTAGTTGCCATTTAGTCACAAGTTTCTTCACTATGATTATTCCATCATTCCGCATTCGGTGAATGTGTTGAAAATACCCGTCCCCCTGTTCCAGAAATAATTCCGCAGCAGCTGCTAAGTTTTGATAGTGTGTTTTCACATATTCGAGATGTTCCCAATAGAAATCCGAGTCTTTGTCAACGAAAGTTTGCAGCGCTGAAGTAACTAGCCAAGTATAACTCCCTACCTTAGTCAACCCTTCCAACCCTGGGGATGGGTCATCCCAATATGTTAAGTTGCTTATGATTGCTCGTAATGAAGCAACCGAGGACATATACAATTGAGTTGTCTCACCCATGTGACTTTTGAAATCTTCGAATGTTTTACAATATTTTCTATGCCAGAGCCTGATCGTTCAAAAAATATTGTACTAGTACACTTTAATGTTATCAATTTCCTGCAATCATTTTCTATTTGTAAACAATTCTTACATTATAGCTTCTTTCTCCTCTTTTATTTCGGGATCAACGTAGCAGCATTTAAAGCATTTACATCCACAGAAACCTCCCCTTCTGTTAAGAAAACATTTTTGATGAAAACAATTTCCTCGCTTTTTATTGTCATTACTCATTGTCAGAATATAATATTCGAGTGATCATAATATTTGTGATTACTTATCAATATCCAAAGACGCTATAGATCTGTACTCTTTTCGTCTGCTTGACAAAAGTCTGTCCATTTCATATTTTGCTTCTGGAGAGCTACCAAACGGATTTACTTCTTCCCGATCTCCATTTGCTTTGTCTGTACTATTACACTTAGCTTTACCGGCTTCACTTGGCTTCATCTTCTTAACCACATGACACATGCATCGCAGTTTAGCCTCAATGGCTATTAGAATATTGATTTGGTTCAAGAAACTACGAAATAATGAAATGAGTACAATAATCTTGACTTACTTATTACATAATGATTACTAATTGTATCGATAAGCTTGAAAGGTAACTTTAATACGATTGTGAACTTTGAATACAAAAAGGCAATCAGTAATTGGGGGACCGAAAAAAGGGACAAAAATTATACAGACTGGAAACCTATTAAGGCACTTCAATTTAGAGATGACTACCAAAATAAGTAATGAATTTGAGCAAAAGCTTGCACATAATTTTTCACTTTCGGACGGAATTTTCTAGGTAGGTGCTTTATAAACTTTTTTCACTTTCATCCATTCATTTCCTAATGGTATTATTCCACTGTTCTGCGTTTACCATTCATGTGGCTGAGGTGGAACTAGAAATTCTCTCTTGGCAACTAATCAACAAATTACTTCAAATCCTGTATGATGGCTTGCAAAGTTTAATATTATTGCTTGCAGACCTTTGGTGAGACACAAGTCAGCGTAAATAATAATATTCACTTCTAACTCTCAAGAATTTTCACCATTCTACTATTATTAGTAGTATTAACTGGTATTAACCGTGCTAATAGTTTTCCAAGTAAATGTGCAGTAACCTATATTTGTCATGAGCCATGATCATTAAGTTATGGGCATAACTCATAGTCATGAGCAGCAAACTGTGGATGCATATTTGAACCACTGTTAATTTTTAATGATTCTTGGTTCACTGAATAAATAAATAGCTCCCGATCTCAGGCGGTGAAAATAGCTTTCACTGTTATCTGAATCTGAATGTTATGTTAGGGTATTCCATAACTACTTTGTCAATTAGGTTATGCCACGTGCAATCAATATTGCATAAGATCGTAGACATAATAAGTAATACTAATACCTAATAGTTAAAATATATCTGTGCATAAGATTTATTCATTCACGATCAATATAGGTTGACATCTACTAAATACTAAACAGATAGTTAAAGTTTGTGTTAAATGTTTGATGCATATGTGTCTGGTAGGGTTTTCAAGTGTTTGGTTATCTGGCTTGCATAAAAGACGACAAGAAATTGCGATTCTTTTATTATGATTCAGATACCTATGCTTTTCGGAATATTCCGGTGCATAAGTAATAATAATTAATAAGTATAAGCTTGCAGATTGGAGTGAAGAGGAGTATGAATATTTTACTTATGGTAATGTAGAGCAGTAGTAGTGGGAGAGGGATGGTTGGTTGTTTACTCGAAATGGAGGATACAATCAATTCAAGTGTAATTTACTAAGTAATGTGTCTTCATTTACTATGGCTCATTGTCAGTTTGAGGGAAACAAGAATTTTATTTGTTTGGGTACGGCATGTAGGGAGTTGTATGAGAGAAGGAATAGTAGATATCAAATAGCAAAATAGATGGTTTACAATATGTAGGATTTAGTGTGTGAATGCGAAAGACATTAAACGGACTGTTTCCTTTTTCGTGCTCAATTCTCCTTCAGCTAAGATAATCCGGGGTAATGTAGGGCACTTAAGGGGTATCATTATTACCATAAAACGGATTTAACAAATGATCATTCCACAGAGTAGGCGTTTCTCTTTAATTGCTTTTACAATCGAGTTGGGAACAATTACCTAAACTGCGTCTGCATTTGAAGGATTCAAATGTCTCAGCCTAATACTTGTTTGTGCTCTAAACCTACTAAATCTTTAACTAGCGACTAACTTTCGTTTCTCGTATTTTCACCACTATTTCATTCGTTTTACTTGCACTACCACTACATAAGGTCATGTATGTACATAACAGTTATATAGAAGTAAAATATTATTTTACAGCAGTAGTATAACAACAAGTTGTATAGTTGACAAGGAAAAGTGCAGCTAAGGCCATCAGTGCTTCTCGGCCATGAAACGTCTATAAAATCTATAAATAGTTCTTTGCGCACACGAATACGAAATATAAATAAGCAATTGAGAAGGATCTTGTTCCAGAGGGTATTTGAAAATCATTCCCAATTGTCATATAGATATGAAGAATATAAACTACATATAATTATTTATTTTGCATTTCGAACTTGCGGATGAAAATCCTTAGCTTTGCAAAGCTTTTCACGAAGTAGTTACATTGTTTACGCTCCAGATGATTTGCGTCATAATATATGGTCATATATTTGTCAAAGGATGCATACAGTGGCTGAAAATGCATTATACATAGTGTGTATCATTACCATCATTCATTTGGGTGCATTGTCTATTTCTATGAATACACACGTTCAATTCAATCTCTAATTGTGGTGAATAAGGCTTATAATGTACGATTTTCGGAGAACAGCAAAAGTCTGTGGTTGAACATCCTTTATTGAAGAATCGCTGTAAAGGATATTATCCACCAGAAGTGAAAGTCAACCTTGGGGAAATACAATAGAAGGATTTGTATAGCAAACTTTACATGTTATCGTGTTATGCATTTTGTGTCATATCCTTTTCATTCCCATTATATTTTCCTTGACATGACTTCCAGTTGGAAATGAGAACCTGCGCTCGATGATCCTGCTTTATGTATATAGCACACTTAAAAATACAACAAATAATAACTAGAGCAATCTTGTTTTATAGCAAACTGTGTATTCTTAGACAGAGTATGGAAATGTATAGAGACAGAAAAGACTATTAATACTATAAATATATAAATGAACACGGAACCACCAACTAGGAGTGAGATGACTTTTGGAAAAGAAAATGACATTCATGTCGTGGCTTTCATAACACTGAAATGTAGAGTAATAATATTTTATAACCAGGCAGTAGATATGGCCACCTAAATAGAAGCTATTGAGAAAAAAGTTGATTTAATGCCAGAAGCAGTATTGTAAAGTCGTTAATACTATCGTGCAATATGGGCAGCAGCAGACTAGCTTAGTATCACAATTCCCAAGGTTTGGGCTAGTATGTATCCCAACTTTCTGGGTTTCTTCCTATACTTATCATCTGTATTAAATGTGTCACTCGACACTGTGGGGTAAACATTCCTTTGCATCATCACATCATAACAACTTTTCCGTTAGTAGTGAAAGTTTCAGAGACTCACCAGATGCATAGCAGAGCAGTGTTGGGAAAGTAGAGTGACAGTTCCACTTTCACTTTAATTCAGTTTCTATTCAGCTCCTGGCAAGAGAGATTCAGTAAGTGTACAATTCCCCACTACTACACCAGGGACTATCGTCTTCTTCGATTGTTGGTCATGGCACGTTCAAATGATAGTCACTAAAAATCTGTCATAATTTTTCAGCAACTATTAAATCAGAGTCCGGCCCTACTAACAATTCCAACTTTTACCACTCAATCCCAAATGCCATTTGCAATCTACAGAAAACAGCTGCTTGTCGGATACGACCTAATGTCACAGGAAATAAGACGACACAACTTATTTGTCATCATGATAGCTATCTGTCGCCCACATAATCTTACCAATATATATTTATAGAATCCTTCCTTACTACAACGTAAATACCAAAATACATTTCTCATCTTCTACAACCGATTCAATCCAATCTTTGATGTCTCAATATAGCGCGTGGCAATTAATTGTCGTTGGGCAATTTCGTTGACATCGTTCTCTCATAATTATCTTTACTACTTACATTACAAATCGTCAAGTTCACTGTTTACACCTGTTCATTTCCGTAGAGAACAATATGGTATTCTATTCCAGTATTCTATTTAGCAGAGCAGAGATGAACAAAATGACATCAGGTATCTTAGAACGATCTTCAGACAGTAAATCTTAATACTTATATTCATTCTTCAACGATAATTACATTAGTATTGACTTTTTTGAGTACTCGCTAACAGTCATGAAATTATTGCTACTCATTGCATAATTACAGATGATAGTAGTGGTAGTGGAAAATTCATTGGTAGTGGAAAATTGTTATTTTCTATTTAATTCAACATCCGTTGTACGAAATAAGTTTGGCTGAAAATTGAAAATAGTATGAATTGCAGATCCAGGATTACATTTTACATTACAAGAAAGCCAAGGCCTGTCTAAGTGTAATTTATTCTGTTGCATGTTGGTTGTCCAATTTGATAATAAGAAAAGTTTTCTTATCCTAGAAATCTGCCGCGTGGAGTGGGTTTAAATCCAGTGAATGATTCCAAGCTCATATTTCTTTCCAAGTCAACACCCTTGTGAAATATATTGGATACGTGGTGGAACAGTTGTCGAACAATATAGAAAAATGTTTTATCCAATAATGTGATGTGTTGAGAAAGAGCGTTATAATAAGTAAAGGTTGGGACGAGACTAACATATAAATAGATAAAGTTGTTCCATAGATCTCTATTATACGAGTATTGTTTCTCTCTCCGTATGAAGTAAGTAGGTGGGCTGAACACACAATATGTTTGCACTACTACTGAATTGATCCTCTTTCAGAATAAAAATGGAAGTGTAACAATAAGGTGATTTGATGTGTTGCATTTTTGTATGCAGCCTGTGTGTATTACCAGAGTCTAAGTACATACGTCTGTGTAAGTATATCTGTAAGTAATCTGTCTATGTGTTCTATTTACTTCCATCAGTAATCTATAGAGGTTTGTGCTGTACAAGTTTTGTAGATTCATCTCCTTTAGCAATGGCATTACCTATGGCTGTAGTAGTCCAATACAACAATATGTACACAGAGTAGGTATCCAAAGTGTAGTATCATATTGAATTTCTTGCCACAAATAATCTTTGCTTGTTCATTGCTCACTCAACTCCTGACTGAGTTATTTCCCACTTCCGCCGGCAGAATCGAACAAACTCGGAAACGAGATTCTTTGATTAATGGTGCTCAATTCAGCGTGGAGAAAGTAATGCAACCTCTTTTTGTATATTTCTTTCGCTCCTCTACTATTTACTCCATGATGTTCAACATATTGTATCTGTGCCCTTGTGTATCCCGCATGTAGTACTACTATGTACTAGCTTACATATATTTATAGTGTTTTTTAAATGGCAACGAGTTCAGAAAAACAGCTTTGCTCTCCTTTTTTAGACAGACGGGCCCATTCAACCCAATATCCAATATCCCAAAAGAGCAAATAGAAACGACTGATCTTGTCTTGATTGTGTGGTCTAGTCTGGCCTTCGATACACATAACGAAACCAGCTCAAGTCATCTCTTTTACTCTCATCTCATCTGCTTCATGATCCTCCAGTTATTGACTTCCCTCTAGCCAAACGAAGCTAACCAGCAAATACATTCATCCCAGACTCCAGTGTATGAACAAACTGCTCTGAATTTTGATTTTCAACTTAGGACACAGCAAGGGAAAAAGGATTCTCTTCCAACAGTCGCTAAATTGACATGACTGCTTGACAGATAAGCTTGAGCAGTTGCGAGAGTGTTTTCCAGTCATTCCTAACCAAGATTTTTTATCGTTGTTTTCCTAGAAAATAGAGCTATTCCGGAACGATAACAAATATACTTGGGAACCACACTATAGAGTGGCTAGGACCGAATGCTAGAAAGACTTGTAAGTTAAATATTCACATTGAATATGATTTCGCCATTCACAGAACGTTGTTCAATTCGTTTTATGCATTTTTATGAATAGCATCGTTCTACCTCTTGCAGAATGGGAAGTTAACGGAATAGAATCCGAGATCTGTTCGGTTCGCTAAGCGACAAAATGGGTAGAGCCTCTGGGGAATCAAATGGCAAAATTTTAGCCACGTGAGCTTGTTTGACTTTTGAATATCTAAGCGGAGTCTGTGTTTCGATGTCCTTGATCTCTGTGACATTTGTATTTGTGGTAGATGTAAGTTCTTGGTCTAGTAGGTATACTTGGTTTAGTGTCGGTTCCCACCTTTTCCACACCCATTGCCTACAGGGATTGTGATTAAGCATCGTTTTCTACAGGGACAACTGTCTATCTGTGTAGTCTACACGAAAAGTAATTGAAAGCTCCCCATTTCCACTTACAGTGTAAAGTAATTGCAAGAAAAGCTGGGCCATTGGTCTTTACGATCAGGTTTTCACACTGACAATTGAACTATTACTTCCCCGGGTAACACCCACACTGTTCTTTAAAACCAGTGTACAATTGTCACTTCGAGATCTATCCTTTAGCAATATATTTCAGTAATAAAATAGCAGGTTAGCAACAAAGAGCAAATAACTGAGATGCTAACATTGGAGTACGTACTTTCTCTGGCCTAAAATGTGCGCATCTCTGTTGATCCTTTTTTACAGAGCAGTACGACTAACATCCGTTCTAATATCTAGACTTATGCATTTTACCTACAAAACACGTAACCCTTTCAAGTGTTTTGGTTGGAATCACAATTTCTGGGCCGTAAATGGATTCCGACGGATTTTCTCCCAAACCCTTATGTGCATCTTAGATCCGCCTTTTTGTGTTCATGAGATAAACTTGGATAGCCTTTCAACTTGAAGGCTTATTCAAGGGATCTAAAAAGAAATATCTTCTATTTTCCATTACTTTTACCAATAACTACAGTTTACTCTAGTAAGCACATGTGGGGAACCTTATGGCTTTTCTAGAATGTTAACACAAGTCCACTTCATACTCTGTCAGTATATATTTGTACCTATCTTTTAGCACTTAAACTTGACAGGCTATAATTTATCTGTGACAGGTAAAGAACAATAGGGCAATACTAAGTAAAGCTCAGTTAGCTTTAATATGTCGTAATTATATCTACACCTGTAGCGAACAAGTATGTGCCACAAAATTGGAGGCTGTTTACGTCTAGTATTGAAACATCACGGGTGTCAATAAGGATCGGATGGTGCTGGAAGTGTAGAACAGTGAGAGGCAGGGGAGAATAATGTATCCTTTGTTGTGCAGAATGAAAGGAACGTATGTCGGAAAAGTACAAAAGTACTTAGAAAGAGTATAGGGTGGCGTGACAGAAAAAAGTTGAAGAAATAACTGCGAGAAAGTGAAAGTCAGACAGGGAAAGCTGAAACTAAAAATAAAATGTATAGTCATGGTTGGTTGGCTAATAGTTCTGTTCACTATGCTCCATGTAACGAATCCACAGAAAAGTGCACCGTGTGGCTCATGCGGCTTGAATTGTGTTCTATTACATAGTGAAGCTATGTATACTATTCCTTATTCCAAACCTTGTGTTATGCAGTATAGTAAATAGATATATTTAAGAAGTAAAACATATAGTAATATATCGAGCATTAGGAAAGGCTCTAACTAAACTACATAAACGTATTATATACATATACGTACATGTAGAGTAGGTTGTTATTACAAGTGCTTGAGTCCCGCTTTCAGACGAAGTAAAAGGGATCTAGTTAGGCGAGTGAGGTATACGATATAGAGATGCCCAGATAGTCGCCGAGAAAACAGATGGAAAGAGAGGAGTGAGAGCTTAAAAGTATTCTAATATAATCCCTCACGTAATGGAGAAAGATGACTTTCACCATGCAATCCAATGTGCTATGGAGAAAATAAACGCAGTGGAAAGTGAAAGGTTTTCCTCGTGAGTCGTGTCATGTATACTTAGTATGTTACGTATTTATTACAATGCATATTCTTCATCGAATGCTCTAAGAGCCCGAAATACATACGTTGATTCCTACACGACAAGCTGACTTTGAACCTTTTTTTCGCTCTGACGATGTAGCGGAAGGATTTGAGTATTGCTTTTACAATGTATTACGTTTACGTCTCATGTGTGGCCTTTCTCGTCCGTCCTTTTCTTATTCTACTGATAATATCTTCACTATTATTTTATCTATATACATAGAGACACTCCTATACATTATTTTGGTATACCACAATGTAGTTATGTCTCTATTTGGCATATACACTATAATAACCTGTTATGTACACTGTAAAACTCCACACATTCTCACAGATGCTATAAAATGTGTAAATACCTGTCTCTTTATGTGTTATTCCTTTGAATTGGGTCCCTCAAAGTAGTTGTGTTCGCTCTACTATATTGTTTATATGCGTTCAAAACTTCGACAAGAAGATCGACATTTATTATTATTGTTAAACTTATGAACGTGGGACATGCACACTGTGTAAGTGTAAGATGTGCCATGTGTATATGAATGTATTTTTCGTCAGATTAAACCGTATTTTTTATCTCTTCTTCTAGTAACCATTCCGTCACGTTGCATAGTGTTGGCTTTGTTAGCTTCGTGGTCCATTGTATCCCTTTGTAATCTATATGTGCCGCTTCTGTCTTGTTTGTGTGAGTTTACTACAGGTCCATTATCTCCCTCTCTATAAATCACGTTGTTGTTGTCATGTTACATGTAATGCCTCCTACTCAGTTATTGAATATCACTATATATATCACAATATATGCACGTTTGTGAACAGATACTACTCAACTAGCTATACTATTTGTGGAAATACAGATAGGATTGCAATTTATTATATTTTGTCTTCTCTTGCGTGAATATATCCTCCATTTCGAAACGCAGTAGGAAATCTTAGGAATGTTACAGTATTTAAAATTACATCTCGTCCAACTACTAACACCAATGTACTCACCGTGTATTCAATTTCTGTACATTGCTAACAGCTACAGGGAAAGTATTATATTCTCCCAAGTGTATTGTTACGGTTTCAATTGGTTTTATTATGATTTTCCTGCCTGTGTTGTAAATAAATCGAAACGTAGAGGAAAACAAGACACGTATAATATAGTAACTCTAAGTTGTGAGCAATATTGAAACGATTCTAGGCTAGTACACCAACTTTACTATGGTAAGATGGGCTTTAATTTACAAAATAGGTATCTATTTCATAAAGAGTTTTCATATGTTCCGAGGACAATAATTATCTACCATTTCATATGCCTTGGTTTCAAAGAATCTTGGTTATTTAAGTGTAAGATTTATTGGAACTTTCTCTAGAATAGGAAAATATATTTAGGTAGGTAGCTTTCATCTAGACATTCTTAAAGAAATGAATGTGCAGAGTTTTGTTATCCACCATTACCTTGCGTCACAGTCACAGTTCTCCTTGTGAAGTATTCTATTCAAGAGACGTCACCTACTTTTCCAGTTTATTGTAAGATATACTCGTCTACTGATACCATACATGTTTGATGTACTGAAAGTAATTTTAGAGTCCTGTAGTTCTGTCTAAGGAAAACTGTATAGACTCCCTCCTTAGAGTGTAGTGTAAATAAAAAGCTATGCATGAACAAGAGAAATTTACACAGGAAGGAAGTACGCAATAACAATTTCTTAACAACTCTACGAATCTACTCAAACTGTCAACTGAACATGCTACATTACCTTATTCATTGAACATGAAGATTCTGAACTTGGTAAAGTTTTGTTTTGTAACGTTGTGAATTATTACGATAATATTTAGTAAACTTTTTCCGACCAGTCTATGATATGATACATTTAAGACGAAAAATATCTTCGATACGAGCACAATTCCAGTAATCTACTCAATTCAATAATATTATGATACTTTCTGACCAAAATAAATAACAATGATGTTTAAAATGTTAATAAGTTTGACATGGAACGTTGTATACGTAATGACTATACTTAAGTTTCTAATAAACTACTATCTGGGCCAGGCGTAACATAACAGCGTAACCCTTTAATGATCTAAATTATTTAATGCTTAAATTACTATTTCAATGCTATAAAATATTAAGCAGCCTGCGATATTAAGTATTTTATAAGTTTTATGGTATTAGGTACAAAAAGTGTGTGGATTGTGTAAGAAAGTAGTTTAGTTTGTTAAGGAAGATGTCAAAAGAATTGTAAGTGTAGTGTGTAATGAAAGGACTGATGAATGTTTTGTTTGCAGAGAGCGAGTCAAACTGATATGATACTTCAATTGGCCCCCTCGGTGGAGCACCAGGCGAGTGCCATGCTGTCCATTTTAGTGCGCTATAATTGGCACCAATTTGCCATCGTGACAAGTCAGATAGCTGGACATGAAGATTTTGTCCAGGCCGTCCGCGACCGAATTCTGGAGAAAGAGACCAACTTCAAGTTCATCATTTTAGCAACTGTGATGGTGTTGTCTGAGAAAGACCTGCTGTCTCTCGTGGGCTCCGAAGCCCGAATCCTGTTACTCTATTGTACTCGGGAGGAAGCGAGAACGATCCTCGCCTCAGCTTCCAAATTAGGTCTTACTGGGGCCAATTACGTCTGGGTTGTGACTCAAAGTGTGATGGGCGACAGTCTTGATGCTCCTGCGGAATTCCCTGTTGGAATGCTCGGTGAGTCACTTCCCTTCTCATCCTTTCATATCTCTCTCCGGATTCACTCCTCCACTCATTTCCACGCTCTCCTCATCTTCCCACAATTATCCTCTGTCTATCTATCTCTCGACTAGTAGCTACTGGCCTTCTAGTGTGCACTGCTTCCTCACTAACTCACTTACGTTTCCGCGAGATATTATCTAGTTACCTACTCTTCCTTTCATTCCATTCTCTTAACAAATTAAATGAACTATCTCCACTATAATTTCTTACGTAAAGCCTCAGTTGACAAAGAACACAAAATTATAGTGTACATCCTACCAAGATCTTTTCTATTACACATTTCCACTATCACACTCCCGTGAGTCTCGTGTCTTGCTAAATAGATCAGTTAGTATTAGCAACGACAACGACACACTCCTACTTAGCACATGAATATTTGAATATAAACACGTTTTCTATTAGTAAATTGAACGTGTTTCTCATGTAAGTAAGTCTTAGTATTGCTTCTGTGCTTGTAAACCTTGTCATAATAATAACTTGATACGTGAATGGATGTTCCTCGATGCTTTATTACGACACACTAACAACCCGTTGGGTACCCAGTTCAGTTCGCTTTGCGTTTTAATACCCGGTTTTCTTCTTTTGTTTTCTAACAATGTACGTGAGACAGCGTTTTCATGCTCTTTTCCAACTTCCTGTCTATGGTCTCATTATGGGATATACTTACCGTTAGTTTTATGCTGGTGGCTTCCTTTTCCAGCTGCTGCTAATACTATTCCTCAGATCCTGCGTGCACAAGTGCCAACTTTACTACCTACCTTTCATCCAACTACTCCAGACACTCCGAAAAGTACAATAAGAAAAACCAGGCAAAGTGCAAATCCGAGGAGACACTTGAAAGAAAACCTAAGAAGTGTTGTTTATTTCTACCCGGAATGATTTTACGCACTTGAGTTCCTTTTGTTGTTCTCTTTCTGTTCTGAATCTAAGTGATTTTAGTTCTGATTTACTTTGAGAATCTCTACTACTGCAATTGACATAAATCATAATATAATTTCTTTCTCTTTGCATCCTATTGGATAGTATCGTGAATAAATTTAAATTCCCCAATACGACTCTGGTGTGCAATGTGCATGGATAAATTACTTACGGGCATTAATTGTGTTAATAGAAAAGCATTAGATGGAAAGGAAGGAATGATTTTTCACTTGTAGTCGAATAGTAATCGTGCTGAAGTGAGAATGAGAATACCGTCGGCTTGTTTTGAAGGGATTCCACAATGGAAGTCAAAGTCAGTTCATTTTGCTTCAGCACCAGTTTTCTCCCTTATTCAATTTACGGAGTAGGAGAGAGCAATAGGGATTTAGGACACGGAGCTACATCGGGTATTATTTGTATCTGACAAGAACTTGTCGAAATCCATTCTACAAACTATGCCGAATTGTGTAAACACTTGGAATGCACTCATGGTTGATTTGACTAGATGTGTTTAATGTAGCGAGTGTACAATGGAATAGTATAAATCTGGTGAATTGCTTGTGATGTAACTTTGCTGATATTGCTTATAGAGACTAACTCATAGTATCTTTATGTATTGGTTTACGTAAGTTTCATAGTGCGTGCTATTTATGCCAAACTGTGTACTTACAAGCATATAGCAAGCTGTTTGCAGCGGTATTGGGTTACGTAAGCCTAGTCAAGCCAGTGGAGTCAAGTCAAGACTCCTGCATATCGTTTCTCTATTGGATTTCGAGAACTATGTCATGACATGCCCTTTCCTATGACCAAGCCAAGACCCAACATGGTTCAACCCAGTTCATTTGATCCTCCTGCCGACTGTACAACCGAGGAGGGAAGGATATTTATATTACCATTTCTACAGCTAATGCTACCCGCTAGTATTTGTATTGACTCTATTGTGCTGCGGATGTTCACATGAGACTCGAGTATCCAATTTGCCATTCTGTTCATGAAATCCTAAATTGGCCCATTATGAGCTACCTATAGCTTTTGTAAGTGGAAATGATTCTCCGACAAAATAATTGCTTTGAGTTTGAGTTGCGAGTTGCTTGTTGTTATATTATACCTGTTTTTGGGCAAAAGTACAATTATAATACTACACAGGAGACATTATGGTGAGCTAGCAACTTTCTCTCATTGGGTGTGGTTTACACTGCATAGTTAGTTAATTAAATGCACCCAGCCACCTAATTAAGCCCGTGCTAGCGATTATAGTCAAATATATCTACACACTCTTCCCTCGATTCTACTTCCAAGTATTCTTAGCTCCAGTAAAACGTCTTCAATTTAAATTTCAACTAATTTACAAGGCTTTGCAAATATCTCCTAGGTACGAAAATACATGACTGCTAAAGTGCTAACTACAAATCTTCAAACATTGCAAATTGCTAAGTGTTTAGCTTCTATACGTAGAATTCATTATCTAATCTGATTAACTATGTGCTTTATGAATATGCATAATACACTCTTCTGTGTTCTATTCAGAATTTTTATTTGCTCATTTTGGAATCCTACATCCTGATTTCCACTATTTACTTAGTACTATTAAATGTGTGATGCATATCAAATGTGTCGTTATTCAGAATAGAAAGTAGCAAAGCATGTACAGAGATTGTGGGATATGGAATCAAAGGAAAAGTGCTGAATAAAAGAGAAAATTAGAGATAAGCAAAAAGTTTGAACATTAGAATCTCCAGAGCGGAGAAATAGAGCTTTAAAAATGATTTTAAATAAGCAAGTAGGTATCAAAATTATAGGGAAGTTAGAAGTACTCCGTGTCTCCAAAATCCCGACTCGGTCGTATGTACTTACCTACATGAGGAGAACAAAGAAAAGAGGGAAATGGTAGAATATGAAAACCATTCTGTTGGTAAAGAATATTGCAGAAGCCTTGGAGGTTAAACCCTGGTGACGAATAAGGATAAGCCAACAAAGCTCCTGAGATCATATCGTATCATTCGTTATCTCTCTCTGAGGAATCTAAACTTTATCTTTTGGTCTATTCACTATTCTGCTATTTTCACGGTTGTGCCTACCCAAGAGGTATATTGTATTACCAAAGTAAATGCCGTATTGTGTGTGTGTACGTAACGTGTGTACTTTACTTACAAAGGAGAACTCAGTTGATTATGTATTGTGTTCTGTCTTTTCTCTTTTCTCGACTTAAACCGTCTCAAAGTTATTTAGTAGTGGCGAATATTGTATTTTAGGAACCTACAACATTCGCTGACTCTACTATCAACGTGTAAAAGGCAGACATTTAAAAAAAAATTCCCTCAGCTCGGGAATACACTTTGCTCTCTTTGAGTCTAACTATTACAATGAGAAGAGTAATGAAAGACACATAGGGAGAGTGCTGTAGAGTAGTAAATAGACATACAACATAGATGAAGCTGAGTTTGACTTAAATAAGCACAAATAGAGCAAATTCACTTTTGTGTCGTCTCATTTCCTTTCTTCGCCTTCTTCTGTAATCGTGCACTTCTCTTCCCTTTGACAGAAGAACTTTGGCCAAGGCTATTCCGGCAATTTTTTCTTGTCTTTGCTTCCATTTCGTGCACGTTTCAATTTGCTTTTATGATCTTTACATTATATAGATACGAGTAGTAACCAATTTTCTTTAATATTATATCATTTTACTCTACACTACCCAAAGAAGACGACACAAAGAATACCCTTTAGCTATACACTGCAAATACTACTATCTTTAATGTTTTACTTACCCCCCGTATTTTATCCATAGGCACTTTTAAGTTCTGTCAATTTTCTTCCATTCCCGCCAGTTAGCTTACTCTATACAATTTAGACGCATCTGCACTATGAAGTAATTTTCTTATACGTTTTCCACTTTTCTGATATTTACTCTTGCTTTTATCTTTTGCTACTAGGTTAAACTTCTATCTTACGATATACTTACTATAGAGTAGGTACGGTATATTATAATATTAATATATAATTTTAAGAACTAACCTGATGTAGATTTTCTCCTTTGTTTACAGGTGTCCACTTCAATACCAGCTACGAGAGTCTCAAATCAGAAATCTCTACTGTTCTTCGAGTGTTTGCTTACGGAGTGGAATCTTTTGTATCTGACTCTAGAAATAGTGCTCACAATTTAACTACCTCGCTGTCCTGTGAAGGGCTGGGTGAAACTGCCAAATGGCAAATAGGCGATAAGTTTTTCAAATATTTAAAAAACGTAACTGTCGATCATGAAAATAAACCACGTATTGAATTCAATCAAGAAGGTACCTTGAAATACGTAGAGCTACAGATTATGAATTTAAGACCGGGTGTTTCAGATCGACAACTCGTATGGGAACAAGTAAGTCTTTTATTTCAATTACTCAGAGATACTCGGAAAATGGAGAAAACGGGAGAAAATCACTTTTTTGTATTATTTCTTTTGTCAAAAGCGGACATAAGTTTTCATTTGTATTGTCATTTTCTACCATTTTTTTCGCATTTTCCTCAATTTACTTCCTTTTCACTCATCAATCAGTATCAATAGCTTTATTTTTCATATGAGCATTTAGTAACTAGTACAAGTATACGTATTGGCAGATGATTTGTGTGCTGTAAATAGCATACTGAGGATGTTCTAATATCTTTTACATACCACGTAAAACAATTTCCAAGGATTTAAGCCTATTATATTGAGGGAAAGGGCTTAGAAGGAGCTAGATTGCTGATAATCTGATGAGGTATACTTAATTGAGTTATTTTCTGATCGTTTCAGCTTACTGACTAGTGAAAGATAAAAAGAAAAAGCATTATGAGAAAAGTCTTTTAGTAGTCGAGACTTAGAGGAAAATTGAATCCTTTTCATTGTATTAGCTATATATGTTTGATTGATTGATTCTCCTTTGTTCTTGAACTGTCTTTCTAATATGTAAGAAAGAACTGACGATCGTAGAACTTCTTTGTAAAATAAGTAGTGTTGCATTCTTATCGTTAGCTTAGTTTCTGTTGTCCTCGAACACGGTTGTAGCACTACTACTCTTTTATGGCAGTTGATATTGTTCATGTTAGTCTATATATAAAAAGAATGTAGCACATATAGGTATTCCTATTGTAGTGGAGATTATCTTAGTTCTTTCCCTTATATTATTGTCGGTAACTAAAGTAGCTCCACTACCTAATGATAAGTAGCTCTATCCGAAAAGACTTATTCGGATCCGTTGCAATAGAAAGGGGCGGTTAGAAAACTCTGATATTGTGTCTACCCTCTTATTCTGGCAGATATATATTATTGGGTAGTCAACTATATTTGGGCTTTTATACTTTTATACGCTGTTTAAGGTCATAGCGTATGTTGTAGTTTGTTGATAGACTTTTTCCCGATGATAGTTAGGTGTCATTTCATCCTGGGGTTATAGGACTGAAAGAGAAAAGTGGAAAAGCCCAACTTTATCTAGTTACACTTGGAAGTCTCAGTAACTCCGTTAAAGTTAACTCCATGAAGTTTATCTATCAACTAATGTCTTTTCCCCTCTTATCGGGCGATTTCATCTTCATTTACGCCTCTTGGACTAATGAAACTTTTTAGACATCCCCTTTCGCGACTTTAGACTTTACTTCCTAATTTATTACGATTATGCCCACTTAGGGTTAGACCGTCATTTTCTATTTTACTTCATGTAGACATATTCTTTAGACACTTCTGTTGCATGCACTACAGGATTTTTCCCTTAAAGCTGTGCCATTGTCACTGTCACCACAGAGAAATATTACTTACATTCTTCAGATTTATTTCTATATGAAACACAATGATTTCTAACATAACTTTTTTACTTATTTATGTTGGTATACGTACAGTGTACACGAAAGTGAAGCTACAGTTTTATACTTTTTCTCCATGGTTCGGTTCACTAGCTTCACTAAATAATTTGAATAAAAGAATGTGCATTATGTGTGCGCTGAGGATCGATGATATAAATTGGATGCTTCAAGAATCTAAAATATTGTTATTAATTAAAAATGTTGTATGTAACATATTTAAGTTTGCAAGTTTTGTACCAATTCATTCTTACATTTCAATTTTTGTTTCCCGATGCGAATTGAGTAGATCCATTTTCATCGACCCTGTATATTTTATGTCCATTTTACCTCTAAACTTGTGCTTCTTGTTCATTTGAAACTTAAAAGACATCCTTTTGCTATGTCTGTTCATTACATTACAGGAATAGATAGTATATTGTGCAAAATGTGTTACATGAATCACGTTGCATCTTCGTAAGCAACATCATGGGCCACGGCTGAATAAAATACAATGAGTAAAATGTATTCTGTTTACATTGGGTAGTCAGTATTCGACTGGAGGCTATGTACACTTGCCAACAGCTGCTTGAAGTGAAAAATAAATATTGTGACTAAAAGTTCGCGAGCATTTGCAGTAGTATATCTCTCCTTATGTTACTTCTAGTTAATTTAGTCCTTTTCCTTTGTTGACTAACTAAATTGCTAAATATCAGAGTACCTATCTTGAAATGATACTATATGCTGCCTGCATACATCTCTAAGGGATGGCATCTGTAACGTACCATTTCTTAGTTTTTGTAATTACCTTATACTAAGCAGACAACGCATCAACCACCCCATGCATGGGCGAACAACACTCAGCAGACTCAGCACAAGCACAACAGCATGGCACACTCTCATTCTACCATACAAACCAATACATATTAATGCATTGCGTTAGGCCATACCA